>JBBPMD010000206.1:0-39323 GCA_038090095.1 Zangia roseola
TGCCCCCCACAGCTCGCGCTTCTGATCTTATCTTTCATTACTGATTCGTGCGTTATAGTTTTGGAATAATTTATCCTGTTATTTTGCGATGTATCCCTAGTAACACACTAATCCTGTAGTACCAGTGACGATCCTATGTATGCTCTGCACTGTATTCTTGTCCCATTCTATCTTTCAGATAGTAATCTTGATATGTTGTAGTCATTTAGGCCAGAACCTCAATCACACGATCTGTGTAGCGAACGCTATACGCTGACGAAAAGTAGATGGATGTCGTGAGGAGAAAGGCGGCTCTGGGCAGCACAACCTGCCGCAACAGCATATTGTACAAACGACAAGGCATCTCTCCGAGTAGCAATGTCGTGAACAAACGGCAAAGTAAACCAAGTGGAATCCCAGCGCTTCAGCTCCTGACTCTTTTCACTAACAACGGACACTGGCTGCCTTTGTTGAACTGACCAGAGACGTATGGACGCGTCAACACACTGAGTAAAGTTTGGAATGAGCTCCTCGACAAAGGGTAGAAGAAAGCGAGAGTGCATACACGTTGGCCATGAAGATTGTCTTGTCCGTCGGGGCAAAGGTAAAATTAGTCAAAAGGATGTACAGGAATGTCTTGATCTCGATCATCGACACACGCATGCCAATGCAGGACTAGGAGGGTGAGTGGTCACCAACAACGTCCGAGGTAAGAAGCGTAGAAAAACATGCCCTAGGTCCAGCTGAGAAGGTGAGCAGGTTCGGATAAAGCCCCGGCAACGCCTCGACGGCGTCGGGTAGGTGGTCCCAACGCTCGGGGCTACAGACAGACGTTCGTCATCCATCAAGAAATGTGCTGGATACGCTTACTCGAATTCCCATGCATTCTCGCCCCAAATCTCCTTGTCCAGATTGAACGCCTCCATAGGCACGTGTACAAAAGTTCCTTTTGGTATAAAAATCGATTTCTGATCCGATATGCTTCCGTCGCGGAGATGTACGGGGTGCGATGTCGGGATCTGGTCGTCCTGAGTGGCAACGCGCAGAGAGGAATGTATTGGAGGTATAAGCCGCAAGGATTCACGGACAACATTGTTTAGGTAGTGGTGGTCAGATAATATGGCGTACAAAGATTGGATTTCTTCATCTGACAAAAGTGATAGTGGCGTCGATGGCATAATGTCCAGCAATTCTGCACGAAGACGGGTCTGGATGTCTGGATGTTTCGCTAGTAGAAGCAACATCCAGGTCAGACCGAGCGAGACGGTATCAGAGCCCGCGAACATGAACGTATTGATGTTATGAAGGATGTCCTCATCTGAGATCCGCTGATCAGGGGGCAAATCTGTTGCCAAGTTTGATTTCACTGGTAAATCGCGTCAGATTGCGCTTCTTGGTAAACGAGGTCGTTGGTCGCTCACATAACAAACTAAGCAAGTCCCTTTCATTGCATTCAGATTCGTCTTGCATAATTTTCGCCTTCTTCGACTGGATGAGGTTCCCAGCAACTCGACTGATGACAGTACGGCAACGCTTGACAATCTTGACCCGTTCGTCCGGCTGTGCAAAACGTATGACAAAGGACCCTCTGATAGCATACTGTGCACTCACAAATAAGATGTCGATGATAGGGAAATAGATCGCCAGGAGACTTCGGATCCCGTCGCCCCCTGCGAGGGTTTCGAACATGTCCTTGTAAGCGCAAAACAGCTCGTCTGATTCGTTTTGGATAGCATTGAACTGATAGTCAAACCCTGCCTACTCATCAGTGGTTGTATGCGTCCACCGAGAGAGTGCTCACCTGTTAGGCCAATCACGTCGAACGTCGCACGACCGATCCAATGACAGACGTCGATCTCAGTGCCAGCCTCTCCGTCAGTGACCTGGGATTTGTCCACGAGCTCCGACCATTTGTCTCCAAGTTCGTTTCCTTTGCGGAACACGAGTGGCACGAGAGCTCTCAAGTTTTGAATCGAAAATGCGGGTGTTGCAACACGCCGTTGTCGCTTGTGGACGTGCCCTTCTGCAGCAAGCATACCACAGCCAATGAGGTTCTCGATAACTCGACGTGACTGCCACGCTTTCTCGTAAATGGTACTGTTCTTGAGCACGTGAGACACGGAGACGGGGTCAAGAGGAAGGAGGCGGTCGTCCCACTGAGAATCGTGAGTCGGCTTCCAAGAGCAGCATCAGACATACTTACGGGACCCAGGCCTCTTATGCGGACGTTCCTACCGTACTTGTCGACAAAGTGGGCATGGGTCTTGGGAGACCTGGACGGGCTAGCGACAGATGAACGCAAGATCAAACAGGATGCAGTACAAGCACGCACTCGAGTACGCCAGGCACATGAGATCCGAACAAGCCCCGTACAGGTGGTCCTGCCAACGTTCGGAGTGGGTTAGGGCGACGGATTGCAAAGACATTGTATGCAATCACGGCGGCAGCAAGTGCCAGGGTGGCACAGACGAAACCTGTGAGTGGGATCATAACAGGGATCCCGTCAGCGTGTTACGCACCATTTTATGTAACTGTTTCCGCCGTTTTGTTCTGTCCATGGGGCCTGGGCCGCCGCGGCAATTACTGTAACAAACGCCCTATTTAGCAAATAACTAAATGACAAGTGACATGACATATATTCGCAACAACGGATTAGATCATCTTGCATGCTAAATCTGATCGCAACAAGGAGTGGTGATTGTGCAGGTAAATGTACGACAACGGTTAGGGCGAGTGTCCACATGAGATAAATTAGGATTAAGTAACAAGTAGACCCAGAAATCTAGCTTTCAACCTTGGTCACCAGGAGTGGACACTGGCTACCTTTCCCGAATTGACCAGATATATAAGGTCGAGTGAGCACACTGAGACAAACTTGGATGAGCGACTCAGTGCGAGCTAGAAAAACAGGTTTCTTACACGTTGGCCTTATAAACTTGTTTGTCCGTTTCTGAAAAACTGAAGTTGGTCAGAAGAATGTACAGGAATGTCTTAATCTCAATCATTGAGAAGCGCATTCCAATGCAGGACTGAAAGGACAAAGTGTCAATTGCTACACACATCAATCAAGGGAGTGAGCGAGGAGAGACACACCCTAGGACCAGCAGAAAAAGTGAGGAGGTTGGAATAAAGCCCCGGCAACGCATCGACAGCTTCGGGTAAATGATCCCAGCGGTCGGGGCTGACAGTGACATTGACCGAATGTTATGAGTGGCGCAAAATCAAGACCGTGACACTTACTCGAATTCCCATGCATTCTCTCCCCAAAATTCCTTATCCAGGGTGAGAGCCTCTACAGGCACATGAATCAAGTCTCCTTTCCGTATGTGTATTGATTTCAGATCCGATATGCTCCCGTCGCGGATATGTACAGGGTATGATGTCGGTAGTTCGTCGTCTTGGGTTGCGACGCGCAAAGAGGAATGTACTGGCGGTACAAGCCGCAATGACTCACGAACAACGTTATTCAAAAAGTGGTGGTCGGATAATACGGCGTGTAGAGATTCAATCTCTTCATCCGCTAAAAGTGACAGTGGCGTAGATGGCACAATGTTGAGCAGCTCGGCGCGAAGGCGGGTTTGGATGTCAGGATGCCTTGCCAGGAGGAGCAACGTCCACGTGAGTGCAAGGGATGAGGTATCAGAGCCCGCAAACATGAACGTGTTGATGTTATGGAGGATGTCTTCGTCTGAAATCCGCTGGTCAGGGGGTAGATCCGTCGCCAAGTTTGATTTGACTAGACGATTGTCGTCAGATTAAGCTTTCTGTAATGCACCCTTTGGTCACTCACGCAAGAGACTAATCAGGTCTTTCCCAGTTTCTCCTTCCATAATTCTGGTTTTCTTCGACTGGATGAGGCTCCCAGCAACTCGGTTAATGACAGCACGACAACGCTTGATAGTCTTGACACGCTCATCTGGCTGTGCAAAAGGTACATACACGTTCAGATCTCCTCCGAAATTTAACAGTGCCCACTCACGAACAGCACGTTGATGATGGGAAAATAAAGTCCGAGTATGGTTCGGTATCCGTCGCGCGCGACAGCGATTTCGAACATCTCTTTATAAGCACAGAACAGCTCGTCCGATTCATTTTGAATAGCATTGAAGCGATAACCAAATCCTATCGACTTGTTACTTGATTTTATGCGCTGTTCGAGAAGAATCTTACCTGCTAAACCGATCACGTCAAAAGTAGCCCGGCTGATCCAATGGCAAGCATCGACCTCCGTGGATCTCTCTCCGCCAGCGACAAAAGGCCTGTCCAAGAGCTGGGACCATTTATCTCGAAGCTCACTTCCCTTGCGAAACACGAGCGGTACGAGTGCTCTCAAGTTTTGAATGGAAAATGCAGGCGTAGCGACCCGCCTTTGACGTTTGTGAACATGACCTTCTGCAGCAAGCATACCGCAACCAATGAGATCCGTGATGAGTCGGCGCGACTGCCAGGGTTTCTCGTAGATGGTGCTGTGCTTGAGCACATGGGAGATAGAGACGGGATCAAGAGGAAGGAGGCGTTCATCCCACTGATACGGAATGGTGAGTTGAATTCCAAGGGTAGCGTGGGACGTACCTACAGGACCAACTCCCCTCACACGAACGTTCCTACCATATTTCGCGACGAGGTGTGCATGAATTTTGGGGGACTTGGACGGACTATCGAGGGATAAGGGTAAGATTAAACGATATCCCTGCAGTGTACGCACTCAAGTACGGCTTCCATATGGGACCCGAACAGCTTCCGTATAGGCGGTCCGGCCAGCCTCTTGAGTGCGTTGGGTCGACTTGGTTGGGTGATAGAGACATGGTAAGTAACTAGACCGACGGCAAGCGCCAGGGCGGCACATATGAAACTTGTTAGCGGGATCATATAGCCAGGCTGGCGTAGTGCGGGTTAGCGGGCATGTTATAAGGTGAGCGTAACAAAAGGACTGTTCTAAATCGTTACTTGTATTCTCACCCCCGTAATGCAAAAAAAGATACAACGACAAGTTCCGTCCTACAAAAAACCAGAGACGAAGCTCGGAATCACTGGAAGCATCGAAGGTGGCGAAGGGAACTCGTCCAGATTCACCGCACTGAAGGTTCCGCCAAGCATTCCGAGACTCAGCTCCCGCTCAACCTTGACGTAGTCTTTTCCATCTTCAAGTTCTCCGCCGTACCCAGGCGAACCCGATCGTGAAAGTCCCCCATCCGTCGACTCGAGATCCTGGCTTTCATCCAGCATCTTCAAGCTGAGAGAAAGCAACACGCCCTTGTTCATCTGCATACTCGTCGTCTGCGCCCGTCTCAGTTCGAATACCTCCCCCTTGAGACTCTCCCGGTCGTTCACGTCCTCGAGGCTCTCCAGCGATACCATCGACGTCCTGTTCGATTCGCCCCCATCTGAAGTCATGTCCGGAGCCGAGCTTCCCCACGACTTGTTGTCCTCGTCTTTTATCCCTCCCTTGCATACGTCTCGGCGACCCTGCCCACAACACCGCTCTCCCACCCCCTGCGAATTCCGTCCACAAAAGTTCTCCAGACAGGGTGTCAAGGCCACAGAATCAGACAGGAGCGATCCCCGGGATGCGCTCGCTTCACTTTCACCATCCTCTTCGCATTCTTCTGGTATGCGATCCAAGACAGTGCGAGGAGATGCAACGTAGAGCGAGACTGGGGTGAACTCGGACCAGGTCGTCTGTGGACTTGCTACCTGCGGGGAATGCTGAGGACGACGTTTAACCTGTTCCGGGGCCAATCGACGGCTGCACAGAGCACGTGTCAAGCTGCGTATAGGCCAGACACCAGAAAGCCTTCGTTGGGGATTTCTCTTGAGAACCGGCGGTGGTCGCTTGAGCGGCGTCAACGTTTTCTCGTCATAGGGGAACTTTTCGCGGCTTGTTTTCATACGTTGGGGTGTTCCGACCGCATTTTTGATGGATTTGGATTTTCGGGTACCGAAACACCCAGAGCGTGCAGAGGATACATGTCCAGTCGTCTTCTTCGCCTGCCTTCGCAGCATTTCTCCTCCGATTACCAAGCCAATGAGCCCGCCGAGGATGAGGACGGCGACGGCGACTGCCGCCACGATATTGCTCGGTAAATCTCCAGGTTGGCTCCTGACTGGGGCCGCCGATGGTAGGGGCCCGATCACAGTCGACTCGGATGGTGGCCAAGGCATGACTTGAGGGGGCTCTGGCGTTAGGGCGACTGATGGCTGTAATCCGTCCACTGTGTCCGGTATACGCGGCTTGAGTTGCTGCTTAGGATGCGAAATTGACGATTGTCCTGGTGGATGCAGAGAGGAACCCAACAGCTGGCGCCGAGGATGATAAAGGCGTCTGCCTGACAAGGAGTTAGATGGTTGGACGGGGATGGGTGAAGGCGTGGGTGCCATTGTTGCACTGAGTCAAGTCTTCGTGAACGATGAGAAGCATGCTCAGGATGTCATAAATATGCTGGCGGCGGCTGACAGTGACCTGTTTGCAGGTCAGCCAAGGGAGTGGACATTGCGGCTGACAGTAGGTCAACGTCAGGTGATTCCTGGCGAGCTCGACGTGACAGTGCACTGTATATGCGTACGCCGCATGCTCGCTATTCAACCCGGTCCATAGCTTATTACTTGCCTTGGTTTACTCCCACATGCCTTTCACCGGGTTCGGAAAATGATGAGCACGTCGAGGTTCCGCAAGAAAATGGTATACATTGGAATGCCTTCGTACGACATACACGATGGGAAACATCAAGTCAACCAGTGAGAGGTAGAGGCACAGATAAGTGGCCGTCGCTGTTAAATCAGCATTCCCCTGCGAAGATAAATTAGTGTTGTGGGAGTCGTTGCGAGGCAGGGAACATACGCGATGCCAGCAGTTTGCAACGTCCTAGGGGTGCGAGTCAGGGACCGAAACTATACGACAAGAACGGATAGCTCACGAAATAAAGCCACAAAACATAGCTGACGTAGCGTACTTCGCGATGTGTTTCGCCTGCGCTGGCGCCAAGGCACTCAGCACACCAATCTGAATACCCAACGAACCCAAGTTGGCGAATCCACAAAGCGAGTAGGAAGCAATCGTGTATGCGCGTGGAGAAAGAGGACTTGAACTAGCCTGGATAGCTTGTAGTTCTGGAGAACGTTTAGCCTGAAGGATGACTCCATCAAATCGACCAATCACGCACCGAGATAAGCTGCGAACTCGTTTTCAATCAGTTTCGTGGCAAGCAGCTGAGAGACACGTAAGATCTCGGCGGATGGTACACCTGAGCATAAAAACGGTGAAACGGGGGACACGAGCTAAAGGCGGATCCAAAACGGACCGAGAAAGAACACAATCGGGTATCCGATATATCCCAGAATAAGTTGCAGGGTAAGCTGGTGAATTCCGAACCCACGGCCAACCCAGGTCAAGACGCCATTAATGGTTGCGACGAGGGACAAAATGATAAGCACGTTTGTCCTATATTCCCATCGCACCAGTAAGCGGGATACTCGTTGGAGGAGGGAGGAACCCCTACAAAATTTGTCCAGCGACGTTCAGCCCGAAAAGACCACCCTTGGAAAACGCGTGAAGTGCGTTCACCGGAGCATCTCGGGGATTTTCTTCCCCGCGGTCGATAACAACACGTCCCCGGGTCACGGGTTCCTCCACTTCTGGAATGCGCATTTTGCTAATAGCGATGGAGGCAGGAATGCTCATCACTGAAGACGTCACCAGATTCTGGGGAGGGACGCCGAGCGACACATATGCACTGAGCACCGCACCAGAGATGGTCGAAAACCCTATGCAGCCAACCTTTCAGTCACAATCTCCATTAGTGGCGTGCCGGTACTCACCAGATGTCATGATAAGGTGGAGTTCAGATCGAGTCATAATATTGACATAAGGTTTGACCAGACAAGCTGACTCTCCCATGCCAATCCACGGGGACGCAGTGGCAACAACAGCTTCTGCACCAGAGACGTTCATCAATTTGAAAAAGAACCAAGCGCTTGTTTCATATTGTTTGATTAAGGGACTAGATCTGGTTGGCACAGGACTTTGATCGAACTTACAATCCTTTGATAATCCATTGCATTACGCCGAGCTTGCGTGCATGTCAATGGACAGTAGTCGATTGAGCCAAAGATACACACATAATAAAACATTTGCACGGTTGCGATGAAGAATATAATGGCTGAAAGCTGGAATCCATCAGTGATGCAGGAAGGAGCCCGATTGTTGTCGACCTACGGTATTGACGAAGAACCAGTTTTTGGCGATGGTTTCAGCATCGAAGAAGAACTGAGCACCGACGTAGGCTTGCGTTAGGAGATCTTCTGCCAAATCTGCAACATAGTGGAAAATGGAAAAACCAGCACTGGTTTTGAGCACAAAGAGCGCAACGGCTTGCTGAATGAACAGCCCGACAATCACGGTAGGCCTTGACATTCAGTCAGGCGACTGATCCGGCGGGAACTCAAGTACTTACCAACATATTGCAGAGCGGTTTGTGGAAGAGAGGTAAAAGCCGCACTGGAAAACGAACAAACCCAGGACGGATATGGCTCTATGACCATAATCATCGTCCTGTGTCGTCGGTTATTATCGTCCAAGTGTAGATTCAAGGGCAACCAACGCACCACAGCGAGTGGGAAACCAAAGGCGGATCCGAAAACAATACCGAGGAGGCACGCCCAACCAATGGCCAATCTCAAATAGCGAGGCAGACGGTACCAAGGTTCTTGAACAAGAGGGTGCCATACAGCGCCAACTGGGCGTGTGACCACTGAATTTGGGATGAACCGAAATGCAATGACGCTGAAAATGAAATAAGTCGCATATGCCCGAAAATTTGGGACAGTGTGCCTTGCACTTACGTGAGGAAAAACCAAGCAAAGACTGTCTGAACAATCCTGCAGGGATGTTGAGCCCACGCTGTACACACAGAAACGGCACACTTGCCATCTACCGCGCGTAGCCTTCAACACGGTGGACGAAATCCACCAGGCAAGGATTAACGCAGCCAGGGCGATGAGAAAGCCGACCCGTAATTTGTGATCCCAACCTGTCCCCTGGAGTGCGTCACCCTTCTCGTCTTCAGTGACAAGTGGACCGGTGCGTTCGACATCCCTTTGTTTGACATCCGATAAACTTGAACCTGAGAGTTTTTTCTGAGGCGCCCGGTGGTTGTCGTCTGCAACTGGATTAATACCTGTCATGGTCATTCAACGTAACAGAGAGAGCCTAGGGAGGGGAACAAGGAGAAGAGCCGAATAGGACCGGATGGACCCGCATACACATTTTAACCTTGCCAGGTCATCACTGGACCTCGGAACTGCGTGCCGCCAGTGGCCGTGATCATCGCGTGGAACGTATAATTATGATAAACATTCACGGATACTCACCGATAACCAACCCGCCAGTTCCCAAGCCTTATCGCTTGGTACCTGACGTGCAAAAGGGCAGTACTAGGACCTCAAGTGGCATCCTGGCATGGACGCGCCACAACGACATTCAATTCTAACCCAAGTACTTGTGCTAGCCACTCGGCTCTTAGTGCATTAGACGTTCCTTAAGAAAGATAGCGTGCATACGGTCTTTGTGGCTTACTACGGGTAATCCTCGCGAGAAGGTCACACTTTCATCGGTAACAATACTGCGCGCCAAGATAGTCATTTTCGGCTGAAGCGCTGATTGTTGTTACGTCGCGACGTGTGATCACTGATGGCCCGGCAAATTTAAGTTGTTCTGCGTGCGCTGGCATCATGATGGATAGTTGATAGGAAGAAACCAATAGTCTCGGTTGAACAACGACTACGTCAACAATATGATCAAATCGGATCCAGCGTCACCTTGATCAGTCTCCACTATCAACTCTATCTATTGAGCCACTACACACTGACGTACAACTGTGTATATCCCGTACACATGGTCGAATACTGATTTGTCGCAACACTCTCCATCACACCTTCAGCGCTTTGATCGATTTCCCACTGGCAATTGCAAGCCATTCTCCTGGAGCCGTCGAATGGCCGGTGTTCATCGTCATACCAGGAATTTGGGGTGACCAAACAAGGTTCGTCACCTCACTACTGGCAGAATACGCCATGATTGGATCAGTGACGATTCTCTTCTTCACATCCGGTCGAGGAGAGTTCAGTCGTGAATTCGCCGTACGAGGTGAAGTTGCCGTCTGCGTGTAGCCCGCAAGATCCCATAGTAGCACTTGGCAGTCGTCACCTATTGGATGCGTAAGCAAAACGGGTTTCAACGCTCGGTATCAAATGGATTTACTCGCGGTGGCAAGCAAGGGGCGCTCCGTGGCACTCCACCCCATCGCATTTACTTGGCTACGGTGTCCCCTCAGCTCGATGACCGGTTGTCCTGGACTCCGCATATCCAATATCTGCACGTCCGACCCATCCATGTGGAAGGTAGACATATAGTTCGAGTCAGCGGGATTAAATGCGATGCGAAGCAACGGGGATGTTGGAAGGCGCGTGGACGTAGTCGGAGCGGCAGCACCTTTCGGCGTAGGGGTTTCATAAAGGATGGTGGAATGCTCTAGACTCCGCAAGTCGAACGCACGAAGACTTCCGTCGGCACCAACGGAGACGAATATATCTGTGGACCCCGGAAGCCAAGCAACATCATAGACTTCCCGGTCGTGTGCGATCAACTGAGTGATGGCCGTCGCGGTATCGATGTTCCAAACTGTACACGTCGTATCAATAGATGATGTCACGACGAGACTTGGTGCCTTTTCGTTCCAGGAGAAACTTGTCAGCGGCGCGCCTGCATTCTGGCTTTGTACCTTTGATTGCTACAGATGGATCAGTACACAATTTTTGCACCTGGGCAGTGCAAGCTTACCCCAGATAGGGCGGTTTTCAAAGTCAAACGATGCCCTCCACCACTAGGCTGCCTTCCTACATATGTGGATGATGCGGGTGGTGCATCCCCAACGTACTCCCAAACCCTCAGCGCATCCCCGGTAGTGGCGAGCAACTCGGCCGAGGGTGCCTTTCCGGACCAAGGGAAACCCCCTGCACTGGCGGGTTGCCATTGCAGATTTGTGGCTGGGTATCCATGATTTACTTCGACGAGAGTCACAAAGTCAGGGTAGTCGGTGTAGTCGTCTTCCACGAGCACTCGCTCGTCCTGGAGTCCGACTATCGCGATCCGATTGCGATAATCTTCTGTGAAAGAGGCGATGCCAAGACGAAATGCTGAGCGAGGACGAGACTGGTGGCCAGGAGCTGTGGACTTGCACCAGTCAATAGCATGGACAGGCCCTCGTTGGTGTCAGGCTATTGTCGACACAAGCTTATGAACATGTGAACTTACAAGGTGCTTCGTACTGAAGCAGTGTTGTTTGGGTCATGAGAGGGTTTGAGGGATGTTGATCCACATGTGGCTGTGATACATCAAGCTTGCTCTATCCGCATCACTTGACTCAAACTTAGACAGATCGATCACCCAGTCATCAGGTCATAAACACGATTGCTCAAGCGCGGCATGGTTTACATCAAAGCAACTATTTACGAGACAGCATGTCGAAGGCGGAGGCTTGGTGTAGTAGCAGTGCAGCAGTAAAGTATAAGAAGCGCGGACGGAGACGAAGTCGAACATTGCGAGCTTTGGAGGATGCGTCGAGTCGAGAAGTGCCGAGGTGCTGATAGAGGCAGGGTGAGATCGGAGTAGGAGATGTAGGGGAGTAAGCCGCATAGGTTCATCGACGAGCGCTTTCGAGTTTTCGGGTGAGGAATGTCCAAGAGAGGGCATGAGTGATACAATCAGCAAAATAAAAAAAATGATAAGAAAAAGCTGGGGGCCGGGTGAGTAGAGTTTCTCAGGACTTTAGTCGGTATCGACCATGGATATTGCACCACATTCTTCGCAGAAACTCCACATTGTTCTTGAACCATCGAGACCGGCAGAGCATGCGACGCGGAGCTTGGGTATTTGGGAGCAGTTTGAGCTAGCGAAGGCAAAATGCAGACGGACACGCCAGACGCCGTCAAATCACTACGGCAACGAGACCACGAAATACACATACCCGTGGTGCGAGAGAGTACTGGCGGGTTGCATCAAACCAACGACCTTAGGAGACTCTGAAGGGTCGAGGATGGGCTGATGCGCACTGTATCTGGGGTAAAGCGCTGATGTCGCGGTGAAAAAATCCATCAACCAAGTACAGGAAGGAGAATACCAATACTCACGAGAATTGTAATCAACCGCGTCAGAAAAGCCAGATACACTGCTTGCCGTGCTAGCGGTGGATACAAGACGAGCGTGGTGGTTCTCAGGGAAAAATTGCTCCGAGTCAGAAGAGGAGGAATCAGACATAGCGACGTCCTGATCGGGCTCGTAGCCGGGGAATGGGACCAATTTCAATTGTTTGGCGGTCTAGCGTGGCATAAATATAGATGGGCATAAGGGGGATGGAAGATAGACAGACCTGGGGGAAGTCCTCGCAGGAGTCTAAGTCGAGCTTACGCTTCAAGGCCATGGCTGTGAGCAAGAGGGGAGGACTTTTAGAGAACGTAAAAGGCTGAGGATAACGCGGGAGTGGTAGCAGTCTTGAAAAAGGAGAGCAATCCAATTTACCGCTCTAACTTATACGAATCACTGTTTACCAGTATTTGTCATCTGTCGCGGAGTTCGAACACTGGTGGAATTCGAAATTCGCTGTGCCGATGCGGCGCCGCCCACCAAGTATGATATCTTTCACGTTATGCCGGAATACTCCGATTGGCTGCATCGCCCGCGGATGCACCGCCGGGGGTGGAAATTCCTATATATTATATTTGTACCTGTGACAGGTAAATTCCGTTTGTGACCGGGGGATATTTCTCTGTCACGCCCGCTGTTGTCGTGGCATCGACCAGCCATGTCAGACGTGCCACTGCCCGCCGTCCTCGACCCTCTTCTGGACTTTCTCGATGAACATCTCCCTCCAGAGCTCTACTCATTCACCACATTCGTCCTCTCCCATTCCCTCGCCCTCCTCACAGCACTCATATCACTCGTCTCATCCCTTATCGCAGCCAAACCTTGGGAGTGGGACGCACAAACCATCATACCACCCCTCATCAGCTTGCTAGCCGCATACCTCGCGCTGTTGAGCTTGTACAGGACTGCAAGCTGGATGTTCAGGACCACGTTCTGGTTCATCAAATGGGGAGCCATAATCGGTGCTCTCGCAGCAGGCGTTGGCTGGTATATGGGAAATAATGGCATGAATGTTGGAGGGAGTGGCCTTGTGTCGAGCTTGAGTGCCGTTCTCAGCGCGCTGAATGGTGGTGGCCGTGATGCCACAGGTGCACCTTTCCCAGAAACGACGCCACGCAGTTCGAAGCCCCACACTAAACCTTTCAACAACCAGTGGCAGTTTCGCGACGACAATCCTCAGGCTCGGGATGCTGACGCTCAGCAAATCATGTCCGACATCCTAGCAACGGCGAATCGTATCATGATGGAAGGCGGATGGTGGGGTGCAGCCAAGAGCGTGTTCACCCAGACTGATCAGCAGAGTGGGGAAGGGGTCCGCTCTGCCAAACGGCGGAGCAATCGGTCGTCACGATAACTTATGTGTTGTTCAGAATGATCACAATGTCCAGGGTCGAGGGAAGACGTATTGTTAACGATGAGCCTTTCATACAAGCATAGTGTAGGGTCCTGGTTTCTTCTAAGCTTTTGCTCCCTCGGGATTCGTGTAGCGATAACTTTAAAATGAATGTGAATATTCTGTGCAATTGTAAGGAAAAGTCTTACTGAGCAACGCGAGCTAGTTGACCGAGGCCCGTCGCGCCCACAAACAGGTTGACCTTTGAAATATGGTTCATTATGAAACAGAGTGTCAAATATAACTTACTGCAGCCAAGCTGTAGTTGACCGGCGTGATGACGAACGAATAGCGCACCCAGATCACCCCTGTCGCGGCCAAGGCTATTAGGACGCAAATGAGTATACGCAGTTGCAGTAACATTTGATCTATATATGCACCAAGGTTTTGAGAAACGCTTAGCTTTTCCGCTGGCCTGTTCAAGTCTTTTAGACCTGCAGCAACCAGACACCACTTCATCAGCGGGGCCCAAAAGAATACGGTCTTGGGACCTGCAAGTTGATAATTCTCAACGCGGAAAGTAATACCATTAGAAATAGATGACGAACCGGCTGGGTGGTTCATGAAAGCAGAGAATCTGGAGGCTCCCGCTGATGCCGCTGCGCCTGACATGGTTGCGACTGGTGAAAAGATGATCGTGTGTGAGCAAACTTCACTAGCAATAGTTTGTGACATGTGACATACGTGACAGATGACTACAACTCTGACTACGAGGGAAAGTTCTACATACATAGGCAGGTTATGGGAAGGGGCCGCCGGCCCATTTCTCCACCAAGCTCTCCCAGCATCCTGTCAAGTGCATGTGTCTCCCAGGACAAGTGACCAATTCTACAGCACCTCGCTCATCGAGGGTCCGGAGGCCAATCCAATCTTCTGTATACAATGGGTGCTGCTTCATGGGCACGATAGTCTTCTCCCGGACGACCGGCCCAAGGTGCTTCTGTTCTGAAAAACTATCGGACTTGTAGCGCGCATCCTGTGGCGGGGCTTCTGAGCCGAACCATGCACTCTCCTTTGGGACCACGGTTTCATCCTCGGTGAAGAGGACCAGGACGAGGTGTCGTAATGAAGCAAAGTTTTCGGCATAGACTTGCTTTCTCTCCAAAGGAAGTGAAACTTCATTGTTGATATCTGCGAGAAAACTGCCTGAGGATATATACAGCGACAACTGTTCTGGATCTCTGAAATACTGTGCCTGTTGAAATCAGGGATGAGATTCATGTATGCAATGACGTAGAGTAATCAATGCTGTCCAACCTGTACCAGATTCTTCTGTGCCCATTCGGTGTATACGCCAACCTTTGCAGCACGGCGAGCGACCTGACACAGCAAGTCAAAGGCACTGCATGTTGGCAGATCGGAAACGCCCATATGCTGTGATCCAAAAGTGACGAGGTTGTAGACAGGTGGGGTATTATTTCGCTCCACGTATGCTCGCAGGAATTGACCGCCTTGAGAGAAACCAATGGCATCAAACCCTCTGCTCAGCTCTGGGATCGAGTTCAGCTGCTCGGCAACGATGGCGAGTTGTTCATTGACATTTCCATACTGTGTTTCTCCTTATAAACGAACATTCTAACTGTGGACACAACACTCACGAATCCAGCACGTTCATCTGCCTTTGCATCCTGGTCGAGGTATATGGAATGGACAAAGATCCCAGGGTGTATTGTCTTTACTTCATTCTCGAACTGGACCATGCCGGTCGAGGCGTAGGAGTCACCCATACCATGCCATACTACCAAGGGTCGGATATCGTCAATGGCAGCGGCGTAAACGAGGTTGGTTAGCGCTAGACATGCGCTGATAAGGGTGAACATGGTGGTAGGATAGATGATTACATCATCCAAGTCATCCTCCGCCGGCGTGCGTTCGAGTCGTTGCCAACTTGACACTTTGCTGCCGACACCACCTACATGCATTCTTCCTCATCAACAAACGATCTCGCCTACTGCGGACAACCTAGCTCTAAGTTTTGCGTTCGTTTTTACTTTTCAGACACTGTAACTTCAAATTGCTGGTGAGCAGCAGGTGCTCGATCGCGGCCTACTTTCATGCCCATTCCTTCCGTATGCCCGACGAATTACCTTGGAAGGATAGTGGAACGCTGCTGTGATCCTGGCCTCCGAGTCGACCGATACTTCCGCAGTAAATGCACACTGCACACGCGCACTCCGAACTTTATCGGGGTTTTCCTAGAGAATCTGGCTCGAGCTATACATCCTACGCGGAGTCTGGCATTATCCGAGGCTCCCATTCGTTCGCTGGGATTTTTCTAGAATCCTGGGAAGCGGTCCAATCGATCAGAGCGGGATCAATTC
Source organism: Zangia roseola (assembly GCA_038090095.1). NCBI lineage: Eukaryota > Fungi > Basidiomycota > Agaricomycetes > Boletales > Boletaceae > Zangia > Zangia roseola. Next base: position 15,890 of record JBBPMD010000206.1, read on the forward strand.
ACGATTACTTGTTTGCTGGCTATATGTAACTTGGCAGTGTTTCAGAATACAGCGGAGATCTTTCAGATGTCATTCTGTTCGGCCATGCACGAGGTAAGCCAGGTCTTCCGACAGCTGACAGCTTGTTACATGATGGATATATGTAACGCTTGTCAGCCGCATTTGGCTGGGCATGAAAGAGACCGCCGTAAATGAAGTATCTAAAACCGAAGTGTGCACTCACCTGGACTCTTCCTCCTTGTTTTCTTTACGACTGATGCGGCTGACGTATGCCGTATTTATAACGTGGAATCCAGTTGGCCCCTTCTGACGATGGTACCATCGCCAAAGATATCGATCTTCAGACTTCCGGTTATCAGGGGATGCGGCCTTGAGGCCTTGAGGTGTCTATGACGCTCATCACTACAAATTTCAAGGTGATAGTACACCATGCATACCTTTTCACTGTTTCCATCCCATCTAAATTTATTTCTAGACACCAGCAAAATATTGCGGTGATTCTGTGGCCCACTCCCCCGAAACGTATTGATGGCACCGCTTTCGGCTATGGCCCAGAATCCTCCCACCAGTCATATGTAAGTAAGTCGACTGCATGCTAGATGCCGTGCGTGGTTTCGCCAGGTCCGTTGCGGCATCTTTTTTTTGTGTGCTCTCTCACCTGGTCCCGATGCCTCCGCTCATTCGTGCGCTGTCCCGACGCGATGCAATCCTCATCCTCGTCGGTGCTTTCTTGATGCACTTCTTCGCAACTATGGCTCCTCTGACGTCGCGGTCCATCGCAAGCACTACTCGGCTCCATCAACAAGCCAGTGAAGACTTTTCCATTGACATCGATGAAGCCCCACCACCCAGTGATCAAGAGCTCGACGGATTGCTTATTCCCATTCCATTGGAGTTGGACAATCAATCGGAAAGACCGGGTACTGTCTTCCAAAACACGGATCTTTCGAGATTGGCATCGCTACCAGAAACCACCGTAGTGGAACATGTTCCAGGATGGACACTGTTCCGTGATATCTACATGGCGAATGGCACTCTCTTGATCCTTACTTCTTCCCCATCTTCGATCCCAGGCATCAGGTACATGACATCGACCGGTCTCCCAGCAGACAGCACTGAAGAGAATGTGAAACTCCGTGAACCTACTCCATGGGACATGGATATTGTAAGCCCGGAGGAAGCGCGCCAGCGGTGGGGCAACAATCCTTCCGCCCGCAGAGTTTGGTCAGTAGAGGGGAACACGGTCAGTCGTAACTATCGACGTTACTGGGATCCGCTAACATGTATTGATCAGCTTTTGGTCAATGACCCACCACAATGTATGTTCGCATCTGAGCTAACTCAAGCTTGCGCTAATGACGAACGCAGTTCTGAACCACTATTATCATTTCTGTGCAGAGCTTCTGCTTGGAGCTTGGTCATTCTGGACAGGCGCAGCGCATCCTGCACCTCCCCCCATGATCCATCGCGCAATTTTCCCTCACTCACCAAACTCTGGTTGGCGGGACGCTCCGGGATTCAATGGTTATTTTCTCCGTGCCGCCTTCCCATCCTTGGCAGTTGAGGTCGATCTCGACTGGAATGATCGCGTACTTGCCACGTCAGCTATGGTCGAGTCGGATATTCATCGTGCTTGGCATTTCCCTTACCTCTTACTAGCCGATCGGTCAGCGGCATTCAGGGGCGAATTGTGCGGGTCGCTGAATCAGCGTACCGCCAGCGAATCTGTGGACACTCTGATTGTCCGTTCAAAGCTGGATAAGCATGGTTTGTGGTGGAGATCGGTTCGGCGTGCCGTTTGGCGTTTCGCGGGTGTGGCGGTAGATGACGACGGGTTTGCTTCTGGCACACCTTCTCTGGGCGACCACAGATCGGTCTCGTCATTATCCGAATTCGAAGAGACCGACACAATCGTGATTACTTACATCTCCCGTCAGAATAGCCGGCGACGCTTGATCAATGAAGACCACGAGGTATTGGTAGAGAATCTGTGGACTCTCGTACAAACAAAGAATGCAGAAATACGTTCGGGTGACGTTGCGGGAAAGATGTGGGAGCTGAATGTGGTGATGGCTGAGAACATGACAAAAGATGCTCAGATTCGGCTCGTGGCGCGTACGACCGTGGGTGCTTCACATTCGCACACCGTAGCTTAACAACTGACGTTGACAATGGGGTAGATCCTATTGGGAGTCCATGGCAACGGCCTGTCACACTTGATTTTGATGCCGCGGACGAATGTGTCTGCAGTAATTGAGATGTTTTACCCTGAAGGCTTTGCTCACGATTATCGGTGGACGACACGAGCGTTAGGGATGCAGTACTTTGGCATTTGGAATGATACGTGAGTGTCTTCACAGTGTTCCGCAGCTTAGACACCACTAAGGAAGCTCTAGCTATTTCACGAACGATGACACACCTGATGTGCAGTATCCGGAGGGTTTCCAAGGCACCCAGATACCAGTCTATGGTCCGATTGTCGCTAGTATCATCGAGAAACGAATTGCAGGCGAATTGTGAAACTGGCGTAGTCGGTGTCGGTGTCTACTATCTAACGGGATTCTTCGTTTCTCTCGGGCATGTACCCATTGGTACGGGTTGGCGATCGTTGGGCGGTGTTGATTCATTGCTTTCATTCTGGGTATTACCCCTTGACGTAGCTAACGGACAGCATTCTATCCACGAAATCTTTACGAGTTCTCTACAGTCCCGCATAGTCTACTTAATCGACGTAGGCTCTGAACACCGCCAGCTTCTCGAGAGCATTGAAAGAAACGGGGATGTTCGCCCCTACGAAGACAACATTCCCTGGATTCAGTGCAAGAGACTTACTACCCTTATCCCATTTGATGGAACCGCTTCCCTTGATAACGATGATAATGGATGGTCCATTAAGCGCACCATGGGATTCCGAACCTCCCTGTGCAAGGTTTAACGCGAGGACCGTGAAATCTTGGACGGGAGGGTTGTAAACCAGTGTGGCCGAACCTGAACCTTTGGATGGCTGGACTATATGTTCAGACCAAGGAACAGCCTTGTAAGTCAGGCCAGCGAGGAGATTAGCGATGTCCTTTGGTTTCGGCGTGAGACCTGCTCGAATGACGTTATCTGAGTTGGCCATGCACTCCATGATATCTAAATCGGTGGTGAATGCTAGCTCCCGCATTGTTTCACAGCAGGACCCTACCGCCAGATATATATGCGTGCGGCTCTCCCGCGCTGAGGAAGATCGCTTGTCCAGGTTTCAACTTGACGTAGTTGAGCACGAAGGGGCAGAACACGCCGACATCTCCAGGGTAATGTTGGTTTAGACTAAGGACAAGGTCCTTGATTTCACTCGGTTCATGTACGGTTTTGTAACGCGCCATCAATCGCGAGAGCTGGAATTTGACTGCATTCGGATCGGCTTGCATGAGTACCGAAAAGAGATTCCGGAGTTGTTCACGCTCGGCCGCTTCTCCCTCAGCCGATAGAAAGCGATTTGCGATTTGTTCTGACACGAGCGCGCAAAGCTCTGGCACAGTTCTGAGGTGCGTTTTGATATCTGTGATGGGCAAAAATCCGCAGAGACCTCTGAAATCCGTCAGCGCGATGGCCATTTCAGGTTTGTGGTTGTCATCTTGTATCGAATTGAGACCCAAGTATCGACATGAGCAAAGACCTGACCTGTATAAACTGATGGCTGCTTCGCGTGTAGCCGCTCTGCAGTCTTTTTGTCGGGGTGTGTTTGAATGCTCAATGCCTTGTTGATCGAGAGGACTTTGAAGAGAAAGGGAAGATTGCCCTTGGAGGTAGGGAACTTGCTAGAGACCTCACTTCCGATGAGGTGAGGGTTTGCGGCCAAGACGTCGGGGAGAGGTGTGCTTGATCCAACAACCCTTGAAGGTGACTTGACATGCGTACCCATCCAGAGCTAGAAATTTTCATCAGTCACCAACATGCAACGATCGCTGATAACTTGCCTCTGCATAAGGCGTCGAGTTGTCAAGTGCGAATCCGGGAATGTCTGCGCCTGCAGCAAGTTGGGCGACTTTGGAGTGACTCCCAATCACTCCCCAGTCGTATTTCTGCAGCGTTGGTGCGATACGGAAGACTGGTTCGATGTTGTTCATTTGGAACTGAAGCTAATGGGATGTGTCGTTGGTGGCGAGTCGGGTCCAGGGAAGGGTTACACGTTGAATCTCGCTTGGAGTGGTTGCCGTGCCTCATCGACATAGCCCTCATCAAAACACAAGCTGCCTCCCATGCCAGACCCGGAGATATCACTACGGTTACTACATAGCACTACCGCCCGGGTTCGAAATTGGAGTTCAGGTTGATCCTATGGCTCACGGATCATTTCAACCCTAGCTGGACTTGGCCTTCAGAATGTCACTGGCCTTCGAGCCCGGTCCCAGTGATTGAATCAGATCTTTTCCGCATCTAGGAAGATCTGGGGCTCACCTTGAAATCAGGAACATGTCGACAGGGATTCGAACCCCATTACCACCGGCCGGACCCCCCCACACGGTGGCACTATCTCAGGCCTTGGCATACAGGCATCGCCATCGTACGGAGCTATATAAACGTGCTTGAGCCACACTCCTTCTCCGGGACCCCATCTTTGAATCGTCCACACCTCACATACCTTCGCTGGAAATGGCTCCTTACTGGGAACCTGGCACACAGTACAACTATGGTGACGTCGTCGAGTTCGAAGGTACGCACTCCTGCCGTCCGTTCGATTTGATCTGATCGCTGTGATCTAGGCGTCGAGTACAAGATCATACAACCCCACCGCTCTCAGGTAGATCCTCTGATGTGATCGATGTGTCCTTGCTTACAAGAAATGGCAGGGCGATTGGACACCCCCAGTGACTCCAGCTCTCTGGGGACGTCTTCAAGGAGGAGGAGGACATCACCATCACCACGAGGAAAAATGGGGTGGAGACTGCCAGAAAGAGCAGCAGACGCAGCGCTACGAGTCGGAGCAGGTTACGGTCCAGGAAACTGTTGTGGAAGAGAAGAAGGAAGAGCATTGGTACGATCTCGACGACAAGCAAAAGAAGGGACTCGAGGTACCGGACTTTCTGCATCTGCTGTTGATCGACCATTTAATCTTTGACAGATCGGTGGAGGTATCCTTGCAGGTGTCGGCTTGATTGGCGCAGGCTATGCGGCATACAAGCACCATGAGAACAAAAAGGAGGAGGTACGATCTCTCATCCTTATCTTGTACTCAATTGCTTATTCGTCTCACAGAAAGAGGCACAAGCCTGGTCTGAGAAGAATTGGTTTGAAGAGTCGCAGACCCGCACCGCCCAATGGAGGTCTGGGAGGCACCACGAACCCGTTGCCTGGGTCTGGAATGAGGGAACGTCCATTCCTCGTGATGCCATCCAAGGTGGGGAGGAGCGTGGAGAAGCACTCTACATCTGCCGTGTTTACCATGAGGTTTGCATACGTCGATCCGATGTTAGCTCGATCGCTGATGTTCATACGTTACCAGGGTGGAATCTGTGAGTGATCTGGCTATTATTGATTAGGATCGCCTCCCTGATTCATTCTTTGTTCAGTGGTTGGCAAGGCTTCTAGTGTCTTCAAGAAGGGCGCCGTGATTGGTTACAAGAAAGATGAGTACCATGTAGGTGTTCTGAACCGCCATCATCCTGTGTTGTTGATCCCTTGTCGCAGTACGATAAATACGAGATTCTCGTCGGCAACTCTCGCGCGGTCAAGTGGGTAAACGTCTCTGGCCACTTCAATCTCGAGGCCCTTCGTGCTCGGCCCGTCGAGGGCGGGAGGGAGCCAGATGGTACCCCCATTTACATTGCTCAGGCTCCTTACCACGGCGCTGTGCACCCAGGCAAAGCTAGTGAAGCATATGGCGACGGCGCTTTCATCCCCTACGACGATTCCGAGAAGAAAATCAAGGTAGCGTTTTAATTACCGATACGACGAACCCGTGTCTTATTCACCAACTCTGATAGGAATACGCCGTGTTGTGTCTTGCCTAATCCAGAGTTCGCAACGGCGAACGAAAGTTCTTTTGCTTCTGCAATTTTAGTGTAACAATAGCCATGCGGGGAAGGTGAATGTAATAAGTATTTCTTCTCGGCGGGCTTGCGTACGCCTGGTCTGGTTGAATCAATCAGATAACCCTTGATTTGAACCATCTTCCCTCATTTAGGAAGATCTCGACGCACCTCGAGTTGAGAACCATTCTAGGCTCTAGGATTCATTTGAACCCCATGACCAACGGCCGCCTTCTACTGCATAATTGGGGTATGAGAAACGAAAGTGGCACGTTATCCGGAATCCGTGATCGCCGTGATACTACCCCAAACCCTCAGCGCTCAGCGCTCAGCACTCACCATCCATCCCATCGAACAACTATATAAGCGCATTTACATGGTTCACTCGTTTTCCAAATCCTCTTTCGTGCACTGAGCCACATAATGGCGCCATACTGGCAACCCGATGAGTATTATAACGATGGCGACGTCGTCGAGTTCGAAGGTAGACACATTGTCGCCTATCTGGGTTTGATCTGATACTATGTCGATCTACCAGGCGTAGAGTACAAGACCACACAAGCTCACTCTTCCCAGGTAGATCTCTTGGACTCATATCATCCTGTTCTCACAGTCTCACTTACGGGAAATGTGAGGACGATTCAACACCTCCGACGACCCCAGACTTCTGGGAACGTCTTCGCAGCGGAGGACGTCGTTACAATCGCGAGGAGAAATCAGGTAGAGATCGCAAACCTCTCCGGGGACCACCCGATTTTGGGAAACAGCAAGAGCAAATGCAGCGTGTCGTGGTCGACGAGGTGACGCAGAGCAAGGCCGGACCCCGCCTCGATCGGGAGCAACAGGGTGGAGAGTGCAAACCTCAGGCTCCGAGGGAGTGTCCTCCTGATGCTGGGCGGAATGAACAACAGATGCAGCGCGTCGAGGTCGAAGAGGTAACGCAGAACAAGCCCGGGCCCCGCCTCTATCGGGAGCAACAGAGTGGAGAGTGCAAACCTCAGGCTCCGAGGGAGTGTCCTCCTGATGCTGGGCAGAATGAACAGCAGACCTGGCAGCGCATCGAGGTCGAAGAGATTCAAGTGTCGCAAGGGCGCCGCCACGATCACGAGCCTCAGGAAGAACACTGGGGAAAAGCTTTCAAACCCCAGACTCAGCGTGCCGAGGTCGAAAATGTTTCGCCGAGACCCCGACAAGCTCGTGAGCCTGACGAACAGGAACACTGGGGAAAAGCTTTCAAACCCCAGACTCAACGTGCCGAGGTCGAAGAGGTTTCGCAGAGACCCCGACAAGCTCGTGAGCCTGATGAACAGGAACAATGGGGCAAGGATTTCAAACCTCCGTGTCGACCTGACCACGGGCAGAAAGAACATCAGACGTTGCTCATCGATCCGGAATACGAAGAGGTCGCGTTCCCCGATGAACTTGACACTGTTGCGCAACGAGGGCAGGAGAAAAGGGATAAACGTTGGTACGACATCGAGGACAAGCGCAAGGTGTCGTACTTTCAGGATCGTTAGGCCGATCAACAACCTCATCTTTCGCAGATCGGTGGGGGTATCCTCGCTGGGGTCGCTGCACTCGGCGCAGGTTATATGGCGTACAACCACTATAGAGACAGTATGGAAAAGGTAGGGAGACCATCACGTCCTTCATTGTCCACGGGGATTTATTCATATCCCACTCTCACAGAAAGCAGCGAGATCTTGGTCTGCTAACAATTGGATTACGGAATCGCAGGCCCGTACCCAGCAATGGCGGGCAGGACGACACAACGCACCCATCGCCTGGATTTGGAACGAGGGAAGATCTATTCCTCGCGATGCCATCCAAGGCGGAGAAGAGCGTGGAGAATCCGTTTACATCTGTCGTGTTTACCATCAGGTCTGCCCATGTCAACTTGCCACCGGCTCACTGATCTGATGTTTGTGCGGTCACCAGGGCGGAATCAGTGAGCGATTTGGCTAATCGAGAATCGCTCCCTCACTCGTGCTTTGATCAGTGGTTGGAAAAGCTTCTAGCGCCTTCAAGAAGGGTGCTGTGATTGGGTATAAGAAGGACGAGATCCACGTAGGTGTTCCGAAAACACTTATCTGAGGTCACTGAGCCCCTTTTGCAGTATGATAAATATGAGATTCTTGTCGGCGACCCTCGCACCGTTAGGTGGGTAACTTGCACGGGCAAGTTCAATCTCGGGGCCCTTCATGGTGCCCGACCTATCGAAGGTGGAAGGGAGCCGGATGGTTGCCCTATCTGCATTGCTCAGGCACCCTACCGTGGCGCCGTGTACCCGGGCAAAGCTTGTGAGGTATACGGAGACGGTTGTTTCATCCCCTACGATGACACCGAGAAGAAGATCAAGGTAACGTTTTACTCAGTGACACAACAGATCTGCGACTTATTGGCTTACTTTATGTCGCAGGAATATGCTGTATTGTGTTATGCCTAACTCTCGGGGGACGTTTGCGAGCGACTCCTTTGCTGTCGTAATACGCACTGTAACAATATAACCATGCATAGATGCTAAATGAGTGTGTCATAAGTTGCACCGTCCAGCATCCTCGTTTCAATCGAATCAGACTAGATGCGGAAAAGATCGTTCGAATCGGACTCGGGTAGGAGGATGTCAGCATCCCCTGGAGCCAGTCGAGAGGTACTCGGATCCCAACACATGCTAATGTAGTGCAAGTGGCGCTTCCGAACGCGTAGATGCGGCTGACCACTCAGATCCTTCGCAAGCACCGCCATCGTACTCAGGTATACAAATGCGTCTACGATGCCCTATACGACCCACTCCTCGAATAGTCCACTCTAGCACACCAATTCGCTCGATCTCTCGAGACTGGGAAGCCGGTATCTTTTACCAGGATGGTGACGTCGTCCAGTTTGAAGGTAGACACTCCAGTCATCCGTCTGATTAGATCCGATCGCCACGATCTAGGCGTTGACCACAGGATTATCCAACCGCTCTCAGGTAGTCTTCTGACCAGTGCCAATTGATCTGCTCTCACTTACACGAAATGTCAGACCGATTGGATACCCCCGGTGGTCGCTTCCAACCCGAAAACAAAAATGAAGAGGCAAGGATATCTTATTGTTATGTTCCTTGAACTCCAGCGATCGCAGGCCACATACCAGCAGAATTCGAGCGAAGACGCGCGCATTTCCTGGACTGAAGGTGAAGGAAAGTCTGGTATTCCTCGCGGTGCCTTCCGAGGCGGACAAGAGGCGTACGGAATACCCTTGTTCGTCTGCCGTGCCAACCAAGTCAACGCCTCGCAAGTCAGTTGCTGACCTTTGTAAACAGGGCGGACTCCGAGCACCTGATTGGGATCGCTCCCTAACTCGTACCTGGATCAGACATTGGCAAAGTTTCCCCGAATTGGTTTCGGTGGCAAGGAACTTAACGTAGGCGTTCCATATACGCTATCAGACGAATACGAAGTGCTTGTGCCGCGGTCAAGTGGGTGTATTGTACCGGTCAGTTGAATCCCGCAGCCCTTGAGCTCGACCGGGGGAAGGTGTGAGAGACCCAAGCGGTTCGCCTATCTCGGGCCCTCACCGCGATGGTATTCACCCTGATCATGCAAACCGCGGGTGTTTCATCCCCTACAGTGCAAGTTAAGGTACATAACACTTTACCGTTGATGTGACGAATCCGTGCCTTATCGGCGTACCAAGAATACCGTGTATTGTGTTACGCCTGATCCACGAGAGTTGCAGGATTCCAGTCTTCTTCGGTTCCGATGTACTCCGTATGTGACAATAAGCCATGTGTAGTTGTGGGCGTAATGCGTAATGAGTCGTGTTTTTTTTTGTACGTGTACTAGGAGAGTATGCAGCAGGTTGCAAAGAGCGAAGGGCCAAGATCACCAAGTCCAAGGCTACCAGCGCCAAGGTACCTAAGTTACAAAGTTAACCTAAGAGCGTTACGGTGTACGTAAGGTAAGGGTAAGTACAAGTCTATTCATCGCATAAGTGATTCGTATGTGTCAGAAATGTCTGGTCGTTCATAACGAGCGTAAATGGTGAATGACCTAGGGAGCTCCTGGGCTTGTTTGTTTCCTGTCTCGCAGGAGAAGCCGCGTGATTGCAAACAAAACGGTACTGGCAAGAATAAAACACTAGGAGAGGCACATGGTCAGGAACGATGCACCGTCGGGTATTTTTTTTTGTGAACTCACGCCACAGAGCAACGCGGGCCTCCACCAAGCATAGTTTGATCCTAGAAGTTCACCTGCAAGAGGCGTTCCTATCAAGCTCCCGAGTCCTGCGGCCTCGTGTGTGAGAAATGTAATACGAACCCTTGATTGTTACATACCCGCCATGAAGAGCGATATGCCCAGTCGCGCCCTTCCAAGAAAGAATGAGGTAAGAAGGGACGGCCATCGTCGAGAGTCCGGAAACTTACCCAAGTTCCGATACGTCGTGGGTCAGCGATGCGATGAGCGGAGCGCAAAGGGCCACATCTGGATTCACCGGTCAACCACAGCAAAGCCAAGAGGAGCAGAAGCATTACTAACAAACACCCTCGAAATATCCGAAGAAAATGCTAATACAAACCGCACTTGCGCGAGTAGAGAGGCCTGTCATCGCCAAGGTTACAATGCCGGAGAACAAGGTCGCCGCAATAACTGCAAGGATAAGACCACAATATGCGGAAATGAAACCAGCAGTGGTACGGCCAACAAAGTTACCTCCATTGAGCATGACGGTCTGGGGTGTGGAGTTAATGCATGTCATTTATGACAAGAAGCCGGACGGTACCGTGTAGAAGGAGAATTCTGTGCCTAGCGCATGCATCGAGGAATCCAGTTGGATGTAAAAAATGGGGAAAAATGAACCGGCTGCATAGAGGAACAGGCTACGAAGGGTGTAAGTTTCGTCTCGAATGACATCGTTGGTGACCCACCCGACAGAAGCGACTATGTAGGGATAATCAACGGAGGCTGTCCGCAGCAGTTGGAGATAATGTAAATGTGTCGTCGGAAATAGCGGCCTGGTTCGCATGAGGCAGCAACCAGCAAACATTAACACGGCATTCACCGCAGCGGTGATGCGGATGGCGTTGGGGAAACCGAGGTTCCCGTTGAGGAGGTTATTCAGCATAATGGTATACAGTGAAGAACCTATTGGTGCTCCGCTGGCGACTATGGACATCGCGAGGTCTACCCGTTTGCTGAAATGTTGAGATATCACAGCAAGTGCGGGTACATAGCTCATGCTTGCGGCCAATCCGAAACCAAGGCCTTGGGACAAAAAAATCTGAAAGAAACGTGTCACATTCGAAGCATTGCCATGCTGAATACGCACCTGATAAAATTGATTTTGCTGTGTTAATGAGAGCATGAAGAGACATAATGTTTGTAGGGTGCAGCCACTGATCACCAGCCAGTGGCTTACAAAGATGAGCGTCACGGGAATGACAGGACGATGAAGTGGACCTACAAGTATCCCCTGTCATAAAGACGCCCAAAGAAGAGTCCTCCGGAAAGGATGAAAAATGTATTTGTGCTTCCTATCCAACTAGACGACGCTGCTGTGAATGGGAAACGTGACACAGAATGGCAGACTCACGAAATCGTCGATGACGAGACATTGGTTAAATAGTGTTGAGAATAAAAGTCTGTCCAGGAATGAGCGGCCAGGACACGGTTTTACAAGGATGTAAGTGCATGCCTTGAAAGACACCGAACGCATTCACGAAGCTGCGGGGGAGTGGGGGTGAGGTATGCTATAACGAGTCGTAAAATTGATCTCCTACCCAAGACCACTGACTTGGATCAAGAAGCTTGAAGGAACGGGTGATGAGTACTCGTAGTGATTGACACGACGCGTGATGAGCTACTTACGCGCCGAAGACAGTTTGCCATGCGGTCACACCACCGTCTGGAGCGTGTGTGACGGCGTCGAGTAAAGTAGAGTCGTCGACGGAAGGTGCATTGTCGTCGGGTGTATTCATGGGATGGAGGAGTACCAAGTACGTTTGGCGGGCATTTCTCTTAAGTAGAAAAAGCTGGGCGCATGTTTGGGCCCTTCGGCTATTTGCTGCGCCCTACGTCCATACCTGAAATGCGATGCAGTGCGTTGTAGCACAAGGCAGAGGTATGTTTCTGTACGTTGCCGTGTCATAATCCTAATTATCCCGATTAGGAATCACAAAAACCGTTGACCCTCCTGCCTCGAGGTTCGGGCTCGCACGTTGTGTTCGATCCAAATGGACGTTCAAACCCTCCTCAAGCCCCGTCTCAGGCTATTCAGGCGCAGCCAGAGTCCTCAGATTCAGGACACCACCTCAGAGGCAACTCCACAAGCCGGCCCATCCACCGCCCGTGCGCTCTTTTCAGCCTTGCACGATGACGAGGACGAGTTTCCGACCCCTCGCATGCATCCCAGGCCCATCAATGGCGACCCGGCATCAAACACCACCCATGTGCTTGCAGAGACCCCAGCGGCGCGTCTCCGGGCCTTGCTCGCGCGCGAATCACGATCCCCAGGGAGCTCCACCCCAGCGCCTCCACCACCCCCGGCATCCGACGCAGGTTCTGTTTCTGAGCTGTCGCGTCTGGGCTCCAGCACATCCAGCGTCGCCCGCGAGAGCTTGAAGGGCATATTCTCCCGTGCTCTCAGAGAGCCGGGGGACACGCCAGAAAAGGGCCGTTATCGCAGAAATAGTTTCGATGGTAGCTCAATGGAAATCACTCCGGTGGTCGACGGGAGGAGAGGCCATCGCAAACCAGCGCGAAAAAGTTTGACTGACGAGGAAAGTGACAAACCAAGTATGTGGCCACCTTGTACACCACCTTCATGCTCGGAACCTCGTGCACCAGAATCTAACAGACGATCTTCGCCATCATCTCGGCTATCGACAGCGGTCACCTTCGATACCTTGCGTACGCGACTCATGTCTTCCCAATCACAACGCGTGGATCAGAATCCTCCGGAAGCATTATACGAGCGTATGTTCTCTCGAGTATTCTCCCTTCACAACATTCAACATTTGTGCAATCAGAGTCCTCTCTAGCATCTGCAAGCACATCTAATGCCCGTCATCTTCCTCAGGGATTCACTTCATCCCAATTCCATCCGGCCCACACAACTCCGTCGCTCGCCACTGACACTCCACAGCCATCGTTCCAAATGTCATCCCAGCTGGCATTTCAATCCAGTATGTCTCTCCGGGATTCGCTGTTTCGTTTTGATTAAGCTGCAGTAGACCTCCTCGAACAAGATTCGGAAATGCAACGAGCAATGGGTGATGTTCTTAATTCCGAAAATGAAGGTATGATCGCTCCATGCCCAGCTCTCCTGATTCCTCATGTCTCTAGACAACGTGGCTTCTATCTCAGCTGAGAATGGGGCGACACCATCGGCGATACCTTCCGATTCACGTCCAATCTCTTCACTCGGTGGGGGCAAGGATAACTCAAAGCTAGGATCCAAACGCATAAACTACGAGCTTGGTTGTAAGTCGCTTTCTTGCAAGCCCAATGTGTCCTTCCGTTGATGATATTGGATCGGGACAGCTTCAGCGTCAAGTTCTTTGAATGCGAGGGCTGGTAAGTGATCTTGTCTTGGACGCCGCATCATATTCTCACCATTAAAGGTGAGGAATGGCCCTCCCAGGAAGATGAGCATAACCACCAACGTGAACGAAAATGGAATCGCCCGAGACATCCCTCGATATCTACCACACCAGATGCACGTCACAGACACTCTCAAGAGCTTCACCGTCATCTTTCTCAAGATTTCCGTTCGCCTCCCCATGCGGAATCTTTCTCTCATGAGCACGAAGGACGAAGTACCTCTGCCACGCCTGTACATCGCCGCCTAGAAAGGCGAGGCAGCCTTGCATCTCTCCGGAGTGATGATCACAGTTCTCGACCCAGCTCGGCTGGTTCTCAAGCAGATTGTCAGTTTTTCCTGCCTCAAAATTTTCGTGGCTTAATTTTCGCTAGATCGAGATCGCATCTCCGAACTTGACCGGGAAAGAAATCATGAGCGAGAGAGAGAATGGAACAAACGACATCCACCCTCCCGTCCATCGTCGAGTCTGAGTACCAGCTCGAATCACTCCTTTACACATGCACACACCCACCCACCCCGATCACCCTCGGCGACACCTTATCTTACCCCAACTCACTCGTCCCTTCAGCGGAAGTCCTCCCGTACATCCCTTCGTTCGGATTCGCCTGCCTCCTTAGCTAGCAGTCGTGATTCATTGAAGGAACAGGAGGAAGAAGAGAAAAGAGAAGTAACTCACGAACGAGAGCGTAACTGGGACTCGCCTCGTCCTAATTGGACAACCTCCAAGTCACCGCCTTCTAATTCCAAAACTCAAAACAAAGACAACAATCCCCTCCGAGCTAGATCGAGTTTACCTCATCTGAGAGGCTCGAATGGACATCAAGACACTTCTCGGGCGTCCATGAAGCTACAGGGCGCGTCACCAAAGACGACTTTCCCTACGTCACCTCATTTGTTCCGAAAGTCGGGAGATTGGTCGGATTCGTTGTTGGACGAAAATGCCGTTGGTACTACCCAACCCACGCCATTGAACAGTTCCAGTCCCGGTAGAACGCCAGGTGCCACCTCTAGGTTCGGTTGGAACTTTGCTCGCAGTCCCCTTCCTCCGCTCGAGCTCGACGCTCCCGAAAACCATCACGGGAATACTTCCTCTCCCAGGGCACCACAAACTACGCCCAGTCACATACCTGTGCGTCCCAGGGCGAGAAACTTGTCGGGTGTCGAGCACGCGACCAGCGATATGAGCCTCACGCACGTTGCGGGTGATGAGTCCTCTCTTCAGGGGGGCTACCGGAACGGGTCGGGTGAAAGCGTTGAACTGCGTGGTCATGGAGAGTCTCTAGCGGCCAGAACTTCGTGGAGTCAGGATGATGTAGTACTAGGTGTGTCTATTTTGACTTGCACCCCTCAGCTGGTTATAACAATACCTCAGCTAGCGATGAAGAGTCCATCAATGATATTCCTCTCGGGTCTACCACCCCAAAGAGCAATCCCCCAAAGCTTCTCTCAGAAGAAATTGACACTGACGCTGAGACAGAAGTGTTGGCATCACCATCCCCACAGGGGTCCCCTCGATTTGGAGCACCAAGTTTCGTTCCCGATGAAGCGCCTCTTCAGGACGTAAGCGATCCACCGCGTTCCCAAACTCCAGATCTCCCTCCAGAAGAGCAATCTATCGACGCTACACCTCCTGGTACTCCACCTGCCGCCAGTGTTAGCGCAGAGTTGCCTGCTGGAATGTCCTCTTCATTTTCCCTTGTAACGCCACCACGTCCAACCTCACTTGGCAGCTCTACGTCCATCTTGGACTTTAGAACGCCTTCGCCCCCTCGCGACCTTCCGGATCTTCCCGCTCCACCGTTATCGTCGGATGATGATATGATCGGGGGGACGCCCACAAAGGACCGACGTGTTGGTGCCAACTCGAACCTCACCATGACTAAGACACCAAAACCACCCGGCGCGTGGACTGCGACTCCATTGCCACCGGCCAAGTCAGGAAATCGATCGTCTTCCCCTACCGACACTTTCCCTTTGGAGTCAACACCTCCTGCATTCACCTCCACCCCGTTACCTCGCGTGACTGTCTTACCTCGCGTGCGCACCGAGGCTGAGACCAACGGCGAAGATGGGCTTCTTACCCCAGTAGGATCTTTATCACGAGCAAGATCTCTACCCTTACGCACACCTGCGCCGCCCGGTGCGTGGATGGCAACTCCAGCCCAATCTGCACTCCTAAGCAATGGTGCGGATCAATCTCAGTATGGTTCGCTTAGCAGAAGGAAAGGTCTCTTGAAAGTTCGTTTTGATGTAGCCGAATCGGAGACTTCTGCAACGGAAGGACACCCAAATTCACCTCTATCCGCTATCAGATTGGTAAATCCCGACCCGCCCTTACCGAAGCTAGCCACGAACGGAGAAGTCGTGAATAGAGTCTTGCAACCTGCATCCACATCGGCCTTACCACAGAGACCCGCTACCCCTGAACGACCTACCACACCCATTTCTCGAGAAAGTGCACCATCCCCCCGGTCGCTTCGGAAATCTCCATCTGTCCGACTCGTGGATGCTTTCGGACGGGAAAGAGTCGACGAGGAAGGAACTGCAGTACCACCGATTGACCTCTCAAGTGACCATGCGGATGCAGAGAGGAATGTCATTGCATCGCCCCTCACCCTACACCGTAGTTCGGTACGAATTGTTGATGCCATGGGGAGGGAAGTGGGTGATGCCGCGGAGATCCCTGATGCGTCAGAAGGTAGAAAAAATAGGTCGCTTGAAACTGATCTTTCTGTGGTTTCGGATGATACTCCGCTTGGACATGCTGAAGCGTTAGCCCGTATGAGGATGACTCTCAAGGACCTGGCCGAAAGCTTGAACGACGCTGACAGGTTGGTTACCTTCTACGTTTACTAAGAAAGCTGTAAATGAATGACCTCGATCGATCATTAGGTCCGAAGATCTGGAACTCAATTCTAGTCACATTGAACAGCTGGAAGAAGTCTCCCAGGCCGCGCGGCACGCCCGGAACCAGCTCGCTCATAATCTCCATGTGGAGACAACCAAGGAACACGATTTGCACCGCAACAACAAATTCTCCGCTTGGACTCGCGGACTTCTGGTATGCACCCACCCTCGGATCAGCGTTCCCTTCTGATAATCGCTTATTACACAGCCGACGACCGTCAGGGGACCGTGGAGCACGACCATCATATATTGCGGTGTCATCATGCAAATACTGCTTATTTTGGCCATGTGGAGGTACTGATGTATTTACACACCCGGAACGTCGCCTGATCCTCTATCTCCAGATATGCCCATGCAGAGGCCCGTCGTCTCTTTTACACAAGTTACTATGATCCTATATACCCAGAGTACACACCGATTCCAGGGGGCCCGTGTCTCAGTGGCACGCTCTCTACCTCACGACCATGGACGATGCTTGATTCGTATGAGACCATCCAAAGGGAAGGTTGGCTGTCGATTGGGAGGGAGATGTTACGCGCGATGAGACATGTTGCAGACCAGGCATGGGAGCGGTGGGGCGAGCATGCCAGTCTGGAAAATCCGAGTTGATTGACCCCAGATTACACATCTACTTCCCAGTACGATACATTTAGGCAGATATAGTACTTGCTTGTGTACATCATTGGAAATATGTCCAAATATAAGCGTAGAAGAGTTATGAGGATTCCGATTTATGTCTCTGCGTAAAGTCGTCGCCATATCTGTACTGCAATGACAACCCTTAGATAGTACTGAGTCACTGCAAGAGCTTCGAGTTGGAAGTCTCGCACGCAGTGGTAGTTGCCAGGAGGACACCTATCGGCGACTGTCTTAAGTATAGATTAAACTTTGCTCCGAAATGCCACCCATGTGAGAACATATGTAACGTCCTGCACCGTCATTCAACTCATTTTTGATGCGCTTCTCAGACGAGACAAGTTCACGATCCACTCCAAAGCGGTTGTCTGTCAAGATGTCGATCTCAAAGGCGACATCACCATCGGACCAGGCTCGGTCATCCATCCCAAAGCGACCATCTTTGCGCTCGGCGGACCCATTGTCATTGGCTCGGGGTGCATCATCGAAGAAGCCGCCATCATCGTCAACCGTCGCAAAGAGGTGATGCGCATTGGGGACAACAACCTGTTTGAAATCGGCTGTCGTGCGTGTTTCCTTTGCGTCAGTGCATCGTTGGTTGACATGGGACGTGTCTTTTTCGCTTTCTAGGCGTGGAGTCGCCTTCGATAGGGAATAACAATACTATCTCGACGCGTGCGCGTGTGCATCATACGGTGCGCATACCCAACTATTGTGTCATTGGTGCAAGTTGCCTGGTGGTGCCGACCGAAGACGAGATGTTGGAGGAATACACGTCCGTGTATGGTCCTGCTGCTGAGAAACGGATATGGAGTGGGAGAGGCAAAGTCCAAGAGGCTGACTTGCGAATTAAGCATGCCGAGTATCTTAGGGAGATGTTGCCCAAGTTCAATCGGCTGCGCCGAGGGGATGGTGTATAGTAACACTACGAAGCGGCTCACTCGTTAGGAATTTCGAAAATCGGAGACAGCTACAGACTCTCAAAGAAAGTATTCGACTCTAAATTTGGAGTCCAGACTAGTGAAACATGTGCATGAGTATTCATGTTCGAACGTTACAATTACAACCGTCGACAACGTAAACATTGTACATACACACTATCCGTACACGGTGAGACCACGGCTAAAAGCACATACGAAGTTGACGGTTCGAGCCGATGCCTTCCGCTGGGACTTCATATACAAAAGTTTCATCGGAGGATCCCAAGTATGCGAGGAATAACTTACCCTTCGCAAGACTGTCACACAAGGCCAAGAGAACGGGGGCCGCATGCGGCATGTCACCAAAGTTCTTCATCATATCGACAAATGAATCCTTGACTTTACGTGAACCAATGTGCTTCAGGAGGATATGCACCTGGGCCTGTCGGATGTCGGGGTATCTATCCCATGGTTGTGAGTGACAGTCACACCACAAGAAGAACTACGTACTTGGATGTAAAGACAGAAAACGTTTCTTCCAGAATATTCTTCTTGTTCATCCTTTCGCTGATAGCTTCTAGGGCCTTCTCCTTGAGGTCCTTATTTCCGACCTTGAGACACTTCAGGGTGTTGTACATATGTAAATACATTCAATGATACTTACGAGATCCGCCAGTCGGTACATCGATTTCGGTGAACAAGGAGGTGCTCCATCCTCAATGTCTGGGTGCCGGCCACTGTGTTGAACTTGCGACTTCAATTGGCTGAATTCAACATGATCAGTGTAACAATACCACAGGAATGCGCGCCACCTGTATATCGGTCAAAGGTCGCCTGCGATATATTCTCAAGTACCACCCACGTTCTATGTGCTGCGAACTTCACCGTAATAGTTCGTTGGCACTCATCATCGTCTATATGATGTGGCTCCGCAGATCCTTGGATGATTTCCTCGGGTTGGTGAAGCCAGGAAGACATAGAGCTGTTGGATCCTACAGAACCGCACTCTGGCTGTGGCTGTTGATCTGTCGAAGGTCTGTTAACAGACGTCTACGAACACGATGGTAGTGTAAATTCTACCTCGATGGGTGTTGTTTGGACCACCCTCAGTGTCTGAGGGCGGTGCGCAAGGTTCCACAGGGGATACGTCGTCTTCGTCGTCAAAATCACTGTCAAGCTCATAACCGTAGCCATCCGGGCACGATATCTCTCCTGCATGCCCTAGGTCGACTTCATCATCGCGTTTCGGTGTTGATAATGCACCTTTCCATTCATCTCCGAGCTTAGCTGCGCAATAATGAGCTACATGCTAGTCGGAAAACACGATTTGACTCACAGGATGAAAGGTCGATCTTTTGCCCCAAGACGAGAAGCGAGGCATAAGTCGGACACAGCTCGATTTTCCCATTACGAGTAGAGGATGTCAAAAATTTCACATCGAAGAGTTTTCCGGTTGCAAGTGATTGTGTTAAGAGACGATCACCGCACTGTCTGACCAGTTGTGTGTGGGCCTCTGCGTTAACCTCGTCACTGGGAGATCTCGGAGTTTGGAAGAGTCCGCTGTCGAGTGGACACTCCGAGATTGACAGGTTCAGCCTGATCTTGGTAGGTTGGCACAGCGAGATAAAGCCGGTTGTTTTTAGGGGGAGTACCACTGAACTATTCCTAGACAAGGCGACCTGCATTGTGCCTATTGGCATCGGATCGTGGTTTATGCTATGCTGTGGACTATACTCCTCCTCATAGTCGGGCCTGAGGGTGTCCGCAGAGTCGGGTTGCTTCAAAGCGAGTGAAAGCTGAGCTTGCAAAAACGTGTCTCCCCAAGGGATCGAGCTGTCATCCTGACGGAAAGAGAATGTTACAGGGGTCCAGTCATAGGCTGTGGAAACCGTGCTCTTCGTTGCTTTTTTCTGTTTGATTCGCATGGAGACAAGTTCGCTTAGCGACAGAGTGAAAGTCCACCCAAAATTCGACAGCGGAAGGTCAATGGATAGATTACTTGATTTTGGACTTGAGATTAAAGAATTTTTTGAGCTAGAAAGACGAACGGCAAATATGCCTTGGACTGTCGTGGGCGTCCAATGTTCCTCCAGTTTTTCTACTTTCACGAGGGACGACATGATGCCGTGGCGAACTGCCAGTGGTTACCAGTGGGGTGTGGGGATTCCTAACAGAAGCAAGCCGCCACAGCACGGTATGACTGCCACCAGCTCGGACACGTTATGGAGCAAGGTTTGAAAATTTGAACCTTGTGAAGAGCACAGCGGTTGATCAATCGAATTGACCCAAACGGATTGACAACGATCACCGTGTGGCCATGCACGTCGTTTTGCTCTAACCCTTGCTAACGAACCAAGCTTAAGGTGGGGTCACGGCGGTACCGACCAGCTCTAGCCTCTGGTTCTTGAAAATAGTTCAATTATGTCCGGACACAGGTACTCCCAAAACACTCAGTCATCACACGGGGTACTCTACCTGTATATTAATTGTGACATGCGACTCCGCCCGGTACACTATATGAACTGTTGTAAAGTCTTATAAACCTTATATAAACCCATTATAATCAAAAGGCTTATTGGCCATTGGTAAAATAATGGCCGACTGAACCTACCTGTATATTTTATTGGTATATTATTCTTATTATGCAAATTGTACACCTTAGACACTATATAAGGGGATATAACATTTTTGTATTTTTTGTGATGGCCCTTATAAGGGGTTTATAACATTTTTTGGGAACGTGTGATGCCAATTTTGCTATGGCATGGAACATGGCACGAACGAGAAGCTGACATTGACGGGGATGCAGCACTCAATATCAATCAGCACATACTATCATTGCACCAAAGTTGCAAAGTCTCGCAATCGCAGTAATATCACATCAATTAGTGGAAAATGAGGATAATGATGATGGCACACTCCCCGCGAGTCTGTCACATAGAGATAAGAGCACAGGCTCTGCGTGAGACACCTCCCCGATGTTCTTCATCATCTTGACAAATTCGATCTTGACCTCAGCTGACCCAATGTGCTTCATGAGGATACCTAACTGTACTTGTCGGACGTCGGGGTATCTATCCAGACTGTGAGCGATGGCCCCCCCTTGCAAAATGCGGTACTGACTTGGACGTAAAAAAGGAGAACGTTTCGTGCAAAATGTTCTCCTTGTTCATCCTCTCTTTGATAGCCGTAAGAGCCTTGGCCTTAAGCTCCATATCGCCGAGCTAGGAAAGAACTTCTGAGAAATTTCATAATTCGACACCACCCAAGGATGCTTACAAGATCTGCTAGCCGATACATTGATTTGGGTGAGCAAAAAGGTGGTTCGTCTTCGAAAGCCGGAAGTTGGGG
The DNA here is from genome assembly GCA_038090095.1 of Zangia roseola. NCBI lineage: Eukaryota > Fungi > Basidiomycota > Agaricomycetes > Boletales > Boletaceae > Zangia > Zangia roseola. The sequence continues at coordinate 37,302 of JBBPMD010000206.1, forward strand.
ACACGCAATGCCAGGTTCGACCAATTGCGATTTCAACTTGTTGAATTCAAGGTTGCCAGTGTAACAATACCACACGAATGCACACCATCTGCACTGCCGTTAGTCATGATCCGGCATGGTTCAGAGGCGACTTACGTCCTATGGGCTGCAAACTTTACCACAACTACATCATCACGAGTATAGTCGTCCTGAGACTGGTCAATAATAGATCCTTGGTCACTGACTGGAAGTGATTGAGAAGCCATGAAGAAATCACAGTGGATCACTAACATGCATCTAGCTCAAATGAGGATAAAGTGCTGATGGACCCTTCGCCGTTACTTTTCGATCGGGATTGTACAGCTGGTGGGCATTACTAAGTAGGCAAGTGGAGACAATGCAGTAAGTAGGCAATTTACCTTGAGGGACACTGCCCGAATCACTCTCACAGCGGAACGGCGATGGAGTGTAAGCCCCAACGGTGGAGGCCTCGTCTCCATCCTCAAAGTCGCTATCAAATTGTTCATAGTCGTCTTGGCGTGGAATTTCTGCAACATATTGCGCGGCGATATTATCACGGCGATTCAATGCTGCTAGAGTACTTTCCCATTCCCCCTTGAACTTGGCTTCAAAACTATCAACTGACAGTTTGCTTGGGAAGAAAAATACGAGGAACTAACCGGACGGAGGATTAACGTGTCGATCCAGGATGGACAACGAGGCATAGGTAGGGTGGAGAAACCCAGTTTTTCCGGAGGTAGAACGAGTAGAAGTTATGAAGAACTTCACGTCGAAAAGTTTTCCAGTGGTGAGTGAGCGACCTAGGAGACGGTCACCACTCTTTTTGGCAAGCTGCGCCTGAGTGTCAGCTTCGCCAGCATGACAAGGAGCCTGGAAAAGCCCATTGGCGAATGGACACCCAGAAATTGACACCGTCAGCCCAATCTTGGCAGGTTCATGCAATGAGAGTGTGCGAGAGACTGTAAGAGGGCACTGCACAAAAGAGGTGTGGGCCAAGGCGACCTGGAAAGTACCCAGTTGCGCCAAGTCGCTACACACTGCGGACGAGACATCAACAGGGTCACGCTGTTCCGTCACAAGCAAAAGCTGGGCTTGCATGGACGTGTTTCCCCAAGGAATCTTGCTGCCGTGACGAAAAGAGCACACCGTAGGAATCCAGTCAGTTTTTCTGACGACCTTGCCCTTTGGCGGCTTCTTTCCGAGTAACTGGGGGGTCAATGACAAACTGAATTTCCACCCGAGACTTGGCAGAGGGAGGTCAACGGAGATCTCGCTAGGTTGTGAAGACGTGAGGTGGAAGCTGAAGGCAGCGTGGATTGTTGTAGGCGTCCATTGCTCCTCCAGTTTCACTACATTGACGGACATGATGAGTGATGGTTAAACGCTAAGGTTTGATAGGAGATTGTTTATATAAATGCAAGTAGATCCGCCTTAGCAACGAAAGGACGAATTCTAATCACATTCACATTGTAGAGAACATCAGAGAAGGGAATATCTACTTTGAAAGGTGCGTCACCTCAGACTTCCGACGACCCTAATAACATCATCAACAGGTTCAATCGATGGAAGCTGAATCACGGCCATCATTGCTCGCGGTCGTGCACGACGTGCTCGCACTTGCCCCAGCCTCTCCCGACGATCTTCATACTCCACACCCGTTTAGCACCTCCTACTCCAGGACACTATCACGGCTCAATACCATACTCAACACGTCCACTCAGCTCAGCCATGCTCTGTCTCAACTTGGCGCTATCCCATCTTCCGATCAGACCTCCAAACTTGTCAGTCTCATGAAGCAACACACCGCAATGTCAACATCCATCGCGCTATCACGCGCCGCTGCTACTTCCCTTTCCGCAGCGCGGCGCGTCATGGTCTTCCCGGATACTACCCCACCATCTCCCACTAGGCTCGAGGAGTGGGGCCGTGCGGTGGGCATGGAAGCATTCATCGACACTTCCAGCGCGTCTGCCACTACGACTATAATGATGGCGGGTAAAGTGTTAGTCCTCGACGTGGATA
>JBBPMD010000207.1:0-39225 GCA_038090095.1 Zangia roseola
ATGTTCGCCATGGGCTCCAAAGACCAAACCCCCAAAGACGCTGAAACCAGCGACAAGAAAAAAGACACCTATCTCCGTCTCGGCGACATCGAAGGCCAAGAGTTTAACGCGTCCGACCACGAAGACCCCGAGTCGGACGTGTCGGACGAGCCAGAGGACGAAGACGATGCGCGGCGGCGGACGCAGGGTGGGATGGGCTTTGAGATGTCGTCGTTTCATATGCGGGAGGAGATGGAAGAGGGCAAATTTGCAGCGGACGGGACGTATGTGCGGACGTTTGATCCGCATGCGGTGCATGACCGGTGGATGGACGGGCTGGACGACAAGGAGATCAAGATCGCGCGGCGCAGGAAACGGCAGCAGGATCGGATACAAAAGGAGAAGATGAAGGCGGAGCAGAGGGAGTTGGAGCAGAGTGGGGGCGTGGGGGCGTTGGAGATTCAGCTTGTTGGGTTGCTCAAGCGTGGGGAGACGGTGTTGGACGCGTTGCAACGATTGGGCGCGCGGTCGAAGAAACATTCTGGGTAGGTCCGCGATACCGGGTTGGACGTCGTATCGTTGACGTTGTCCTCAGGAAACACACCAATGACAAGTCACACGACGACACCAGTATGGCCGTGGACAAGCAGCCAGCCAAGGGCATGACTGACATTGACATGATCACACACCTCGCATCGAACATCATGTCACTCGGTGACACCGACATTTATTCGAAAACGTATGAGCAACTCGTCCGTAGTGTACGCTCTAGTGGACAGGTCAACGACGATTGGCTCCCTCCCTCTGCCGACATCAAGTATGAATATAGGTGGAAGGTATCTGGACAACCAGGAGAGCCCTATGGCCCCTTTGGCGAAGAAGAGATGAACACTTGGTTTAGGGCTGCGTACTTTGGCGTAACTGGGGAGAAAGTTGAGGTTCGCGCGGTTGGAGGCGAATGGGGCGGATGGGACGACATCGTGATATGATACTTGGTCGGGTGGTTGAATTATTCTGTCGGTTGTAGCATCTGTACACTATTTCACGTTTCATTTCTCTGAATGGAGATTCTTTAAATTCTAACCTAGTCATCGTATTAATCATGATATCCTTCCGTCGCTACTACGTAGAATCGCAAGTCAAGGAATAAAAGCTAACCTAATTGGTGTGGGGTTGGATATTGTAAATAACCAAGACTGATACAACTGTCAAAGCAGTATACAAAATATGAGCGGGAGATGCGAGGGTGTAAAGCAAAATAAATAACGTTAGATCATCAAGTGTGTAGGGATTAGTTATCCTTGCTCGGAACGGGAGGTGGTTTTTTACGCCTGAGTGAAGCAAAGATGCCCAACGAGCTCTTCCGTTTCATCGGTTGCTTGCGTTCTCCATTCAGAGGAAGGTGGCGATTGCTCTGTCGCAGCTCCGATAAATTGCTCTGCATCCGACGCATCGCCACGCCACCTTCCTCCGTCGCGAAGTCGAAACCACGATGGACCGTACGCGCGCCCGAACACATGTCCGCTCGGCTCGTGGGTGCCCTGGGAGGATCGCAAGAGAACGTGTCCATGCTGTAGTTCGTACCTGGCGTCCCGATTGGCACAGACGCGATCGACACTGGTCGTGACATCCGCGAGGATACTCTCCGTCTCGATACCGAGGTTCGTGGGGCTGTGCGATCATGATCGCGACGCAGAGCAGTGGCCATGTCGAGATCTGGATACAGTTTCCTGATGTAACGAAGGGTCTCCAAGTCACCAGGTGCATAGCCAGTGAGCCATGCACGGTATAAATATCTTGGAAGGATCGCTATCGCAACGCAGAGCGGCTGACACAGCCAAAAGTAGGCAGACGAGAACAGGAATACGTTGTTGCCATACGTCTCGGTTACAAACCAGCCTGGGCTGATAGAATTGTATATCGCCTAGAGAAACTCGTGAGATCTCAGAGCATAATGAGTAGAGCCAAAGGCGACCGCACCGTATAGAGCCACAGCAGTGCAATTCCAAGGAGAATTGCGAAGAAGACCCATCCAGTCCATACGTTAGTGTTGAGGCCATTATACAAGCTGACTGCAATCACAGCAGCGAAGACCATCGTCTGTGTGACATTAGAAACTGCAAAGAACGAAGGGAAATGGCTTACCGTGGAATACTCGTACAACTGAATCCCGTACCCGTCGGTACGGGTCGTGGTCGTGGCGTATGTATACGTGATAATAAAGAATATTGACACCGACTAAAAGGGTAATCAGCGTCGAGCAGTCTGCACACCGACAAAACAAACCTGTATGACACCATCAATCATGTAGATGAAGAACAACTTCAAGGTGAACCACGTTCGTTCGCGACCGAATCGATACAACTCAGGAAAGGCCATGAGAAGATCGGCGTCTAGAGGTGGGTAAGACAAACATCGTAAGCTGTCGAAAACCTACGCACCAACTATGCGGTCGAAAAGGCCAATAGCGAGTACAGGAGCGACAGTCCAGAATGTATTCCAGAAAAGCAAATAAGTATACTCAAATGCACTATGAATAATTAGTTGGTAGGCCAAGAAAAAGATCGCAAATAGGCGACGTACTATGCCGAGCTCCAACCACAATATATCTGGAACCACCAGAGCACTCCTACTGCGACCATATTCTTGTAGAAAAAGTTGACGACCCTGCAATAAGCCAAAGTCATAAGGGTCTGGATCGACAAACGGAAGGCAATTTACATCGTCCCGTTTCGCGCGTAGGACCAGTGGCCATGGACGAGCAACAGTCGCTTGAGGAACCGAAACTGCCCAAAAGACATGTAATGAGATGTCGTACATACCCAGCGGGAACAACTTACCTGGGCGATAGCATAATCTGAAGAATTAACGGCCTGCAAGCCTTCCTCACCGGCAATACCGACTCCAACATCAGCAGCTTGGATCATGCTGACATCGTTGGCACCGTCACCAATTGCAAGGGTCATTACGCGAAGGCTCTCTTTGACGAGCTTAACGACGAGAGCTTTCTGTAGAGGAGAAACTCGGCAGCAAATGACACCCTCGCATCGCGTCCCGAGATCCAACAGTAGCCGTTTGTTCCGGTCATCAGAAAGGACCTAGTTTAGGTGGTGAGCATATTGAAAACCGCCGATACACGGATCACTCACATGGCTTAAGGCCGTGCCATCAATGACAAGCACATATCCCCCAGGTCGTGTGCCATTGCCATGTCCCACAATGGAGGGAATACTGGCATTGAGACGGTTCAATTGGTATGGGCCAGAATCCGAGGTCGCAGTATCAGGTGCCTTTTCCAGGATATCACTGTCTGGGAAGAACTCTTCAGCAGCTTTGGCCATTTGTTCGTAAACTGTAGGTGCGACATCACCATCGCGAATGACGATGATATTCGAGTCCTCTGCAATGAGATTCGTACTGTAACCGATTGCTATGGGCGAAGACGTTAGCAAACGGCAGACAGCAACCAAAGCAAGGAGGTACCGATTGCGGTCTCAAGCTTGTCACCAGTAGCCACCCAAAGCTTGATCCCCGCAAGCTTGAGGTCTGCAATCGTTTCGGGCACCCCGTCTTGCAGGCGATCTTCAATCGCAGTTGCCCCAAGCAGACGAAGATCTCTTTCCATCTCGTCATTCACAGCTTCGACTTTCAAGTCCCTACTTTCGAGTGAAATGGAAGCTTCATGTGATCGTTCGCTCCAACGCTCGTATTCGTCCTCTGAAGGCGAGACAGATGAATATATGGAGAGGATGAATGAGTTACACATACCTGGTATAACCTTGTAAGCCAATGTGAGGGTCCTTAACCCCGCGCTGGCAAAATCGTCAAGATGCCTCTCCGTCGTTTTCTTCAGCTCGTCACCGCCCGATTTCAGCCTCTCATAAATGACGCTGTCAGCCCCCTTTGTTAGGAGGAACAGCCTAGAATCGTCCGCGTCCAGCTTGCGTACAATGATACTCATGCGCTTGCGAGTACTTGTGAAGTCGAGGATGTCGAGGAGCTCGTACCGCTCCACATCGGTGGAAAACGGCGTCTGGAGTAAAAGTACCTCCCTATCCCGACCGCGAAAGACGAATCCAACGTCGGCGGCTGCCTGAACGAGAGCCGCTTCATCGGGTGACTGAGCCTTGTATTCGATGGCCCCCGTCTCGGGATCGACTGCAGTCAGGACGGTGTGGCAAAGTGCCAAGACAGAGAAAAAGCCGTTGAGCGCGCGGGCTTGTGCCTCGTTCTCAGACCCGGGTTCGGCATTTACGGCGAAAGCCAAGTCCTGACTTAACTGTTGATCGCTGAAATGCCTGAGGACGCCAGTGGAAAGTTTGACAGCCATTGGCGGACTGATCACCCCTGGGTCCGTCGTAGGGCTCACCGCGGTGGAGGGTCCTGTGGAACCAAACGATGAGTCATGGCTAGCCTTCTGTTCACCATTAGTTGGGAGTTTATTGATGTCGAGATCCTCCTCCTCTTCGGGGTCACCGTGATACACAACACCGCCGATGGAACATTCTCTAAACACCATCGAATTCTGATGACACATGAGAATGCTTCTATCCATGGTAAAAGAATCCTACATGCCTGAGTCAACGTTCCGGTCTTGTCGGAAAAGATGTACTCGATTTGACCCAGATCGTCGGATAAATTGTAGCTCCTCGCGAGTGTGGGTTGGTTCGTCTTCTTGTAAAACATGTCATAATCGAAATAGATGAACAGCGCCTGGCAACTCTTCACGACCTCTATAGATATGTACAATGATATTGGCACGACGTTTTGAAACCTGGGAGGAGGTATGAGGGCATGACATTCAGGGTGAACAGACTACGAACGTGATTAGCGCAAATGCCCAAGTGATAAGACCGTTGATGTTAGGATTGTCATAAGAGGTGTTGTCGTCATAAAGCCATGGGGCGCCCTGGGGGTACTGCTGCTTCTCGATCGCCGAGTCGGCGATACCGCAAACGATGGCCATGAGAGCAAGCAGGGCAAGATTGACCAGGCTGAAAAGGAGTGGGCGTGGGCGTCAGGGAGTAAACGGAAGGAACGTACACTTGGGGGTTGATCTGGCGCTCTACTCTGCTTCGCTTGCTGGGAGTACCGCCAGAGTTGAGGACAATCTTGGTATCCACGCCAGTGAAAAGGGCGATGCCGATCGCCCAACCCGTGTTACGGAGGACAGTGCCACGTAGGAGGACCATCTGTGTATCGACCGGAGACTTTTGGCCGTTGCGGGTGATGGCGGCGTTGAGCTTGTACATGTTGGTGTCCGGACGGTCACAGTCGACCGTGAATGGATTGAGGGTACCAGCGCAGTCCTGGGCGGTGCGAATATCGGCGAGGGCGGGGGCCGCATTACGGGACTTGAGGTTTGTCTCACCGTCGAGATTCTTGGTTTCGACAAAGGCGACATTCTCGTCCTCGGAGGTGGCGCATATGAGGACATCGGCAGGAATCGACTCGTTGTTCATGATTTTGACAAAGTCGCCGACGCGGACGTCTTCCCAGAGGATCTTTGTCCAGTACACATCGGGCGTCTTGTGATCGGGGGGATCGTACTCGATGTCCGGGTCCGGCGGTAGGGACGCTTCGGGATCGGATTTGGAAGAAATGCGCTTAGGAATAATGCCCCTGACAAATGTGCGACTCTTGTTGCCAGAGAAGTTTGGGTTTGACCAGGCCGGGCCGGAGACGACTCGAACGGAGGAGTGGTTCACGCGACGGTCGGACTGATGACGTTTTATGTCCTCGTAGGCATCCTTTATAGCGGTTATGCTGAGTACGATGATGATGGGGATGAGGACAAGGCCTGGGGAGATGGTGGAGAACTCTGGGAAGAACTGGAGGATGGCTATGAAGAGGAAGAAACTGGGCGGGGTAAGAGAAGGAAAGGAAAGGGGAAACGACTACAGACATGTTTGCAATGCGACGGAATTGTTCGAGCAGATTTCTCGGGAGAAATGTGAGTAACGTGTACTTTGAAGATATGACCTGGTTGGTGGGGTAGACATGGGATTTGAGGGGACGGCGCTTGTGATCGTAGAAGATGTCGGGGAGGGGTTGGTTCACGAATACTGAACGGGGAGTGTTTGAGGGACGTTTAGAAGGGAAGAGGGCTGCGAGGTCAAAGGGGGCCATGAAGAAGGAGGACTACTAAGATGACATGGATTTCAAAGAAATGTCTTAAGTTAGTACACTGAGTAATGACTCAATGTCACACACTATGACAAACCAAATTTATCAAATTCATCTCCGGTAAAATGAACGTAATATCAAGACTTGACAACCGTGTCCGTGAAACCAAGAAAAAAACAAACAAACGCTAAACGAGCGTATGTCAACGGGTATCTCGGGAGCCTCTCGTCTATTGGTTGGTTGCCGGCCTCTGCTGCACCCCCTCCTTCAACGCCAGTAGCTGCTTCGAACGGAACGCCTCGTAGTGGATCTGCGCCGTCGTCTCGATCAGATCTTGCAGGTGCGTCCGAGTCAGGAAGTTCCGCAAGTGCACAAACTCGCAGTGACTCTCATCCTCCACGTTCACGACACCCCAGCGGTTCTTCCGTCCCCGCACAGACTTGCCGTCAATGATCACGCTGCGCTCAGAGCCAACCACCGCAAACGGGATAATGTTCTGCAGCAAAGATTCAGCTCGCTAGTAATCACCCCTTCGACCGACATACCCGGATGGACTCGTTCAGCTGGACCTCCTCTTCTTCGCTGTCGTCGGTATCAAACGGATACAGCCGAATGTTGTGGTAGACCAGTTCAGCCCGAATCTGAACACACGTCAGCCCTTCTCTTCATGGACACAACGACATCTCTGACCTTTTGCTTGAACGCCTCTCGCTCCTCTAAGGTCAAGCTGTCTGCCTTCGCAATGACTGGGACGACATTGACCACTTCGCTCAATTTTTTCATCACGATGACATCAATCGCGCGCAGCGAGTGCCCAGTAGGGCTGATAAAGTAGAGGCAGCAGTGGATACGCGTGTCCTGAATGTACCGGTCACGCATAGCAGTCAGTTCCTTGCGCAAATACGCGCTGTGCTGATCCTTGATATACTTCACGATGGGATCCCAGCTGCCATCCGTCATGAGAACCCGCATCACACCACTGATCATTGCACTCACCAGTTTTCGTTGTTCACCTGGTCCCCATAGCCAGGTGTGTCAACAATGTTCAAACGGAGTTTGACACCGTTTTCAACAATGACTGTTCATGGTCATGACTGATCGGCGATTCTACATGTAACAAAAATAACACACCATGCGAAGCAGTCTGAATCTCAGTCGTCTGCCTGACGGGGTCGTCGGATTCCAAACGGCCCTTGGAGTCAATCAAGTGCGACGCGAAAATTGTGTTGATGAGCGTCGACTTTCCAAGACCGGTTTGTCCTACGTTTTTAACATATCATGGACCGTTCTACCTCGTTCAAAAACACGACGACGCACCAACGACGATGACGTTGAACTGGAAGCCACGTTTCAAAAGCTTGTGCTCAATTTGCTGGGTAATCGAGTCGAAACCGACGTAGGAGGTGGCTCGGATTTCATCGACTGCAGCTGCGGCCATGTTCAAGGAATTGTCTTTTAAAACGAGAGGACGAGATGAGCGAGCGAATTTCGACACGAACAGAATCCAATGTGGCGCTAAATTTGTTTGCTTGTTTTAGCCTCCCTCCGGGGTCCCTTTACCTAAACATCAACCTGCCCCTCTGACACCCCCTAGCACTACCCTACACTTTTCTCTATCTATACCCATTCAGTGTAGTACGGCGCCCAACCTGTATCCCCAAACGCACAAAACATAGATTATCAGCATAAGCATAACGACAACGTCGAGTTCACTTTGCAGAGAAACGCAGCGAAAGAGGCGAGTACGACAGATACGGTAGACAGAATGCCGCAGCAAGCACCACGATCGTGATCGCGACTGCCGTAGCTGCATTGCTGCTTGCCACGTCCCCTTTCTTCTCCAGGGTCGGCGGTCTCGTTGTCCGTCGAGGCTGCGTACATGTGGGAGAAGCAATCAACTGCACATACCCGATAGATTTCAAACCGTGAACGCTAAGTGCGGACCTGTCAGTGGCGTCAACTTGGCGGGACAGCGCAACGCTCACTAATAGCCGTCAATATTACGTTCAATCTCGTCTTCCATCCCTTTAGGCACACCTGCCAGCGAGAACGTCACTTTCGTGGAATCCGAGGATTGTTCGAGCGTCGTGGTTAGCGTAGCCTCGTGTCCTGTCCTCACGTCTCAGTTGGTCCCTGAAGGAGCACCGCATGGGTCATACGTACCCAACGGCCACGTTGGACTCGACAACGCCCATGTCTGGATGATTTCCTTGCCTGGCGTAAGCGAGAGGTATCTCCCCTTGACCCCTCCACCAAAGAGTGAATATGGCGTATCTGCCTTGGCAGACGACTACAAGAAAGGTCTCAGATTCCATTCCACTTGCCTTCAATCGACATACCTCCGCGGGTGCACGCGTCCAAGAGGGAATGCGCTGCTGGTCAGTGAACAATCCAAACAGATCGTCAGCAGAAGCCATAAACGTCACTTCCTTGGAAATCTTGGACGTGTTGAGAGTGGTTTTAGCAGTCGCGGCGGTCTTAGCTGGAGCGGACACGGTAGCGGAGGGGACCGTGACTGGAGCGGACGCTGGGGCAGGTGTTCCCGTCCGACTAAGCTCCCCGCCCACAGTCAAGTCCCTGCCGTGCTTCTCAATGATGGCGACTGGAAACTCGGCAAACTTGGCCTCGAGGGCTACGGGGAGACGTTCCTTGGCAAGCGCGTGAAGCGCATTGACAGCTGGCTCAGAGCTCTCGCTCTCTGACCACTCGTACTGTCACCCCGAGTGAGAGATCGAACAAGTAAAAGAGTGGAAGCGACTTGCAGTGTAATCGGATAGACCATCCAGTGTGATTTCATGGGACACTTCGGGGATAGTGACCTTACTTTTGACCTCGGTCCCATCACTCGCGGTCCCAGTCCACTCCAGTGAGATTTTGCAATCGTAAATGGTGATGAGCCTGTGGATATATTGTCAAGCGCCATCAAGACACGAGCATGAGACACACTTTGACTTGCGTTGGCCGAGTTCCGCGTCTCCGTCTAGCCATGAGGTCGAGGTGATCTTGATGTTCTCGATCCCGTTTCCGTCAATAGAGATTTTGGTGAGCTCTTCCTGAAACCAGGATTTTGCCCATGTCGTCACATTCTTGTTCTTCCAATGCCAGTTTGCAGTGGTAGTTGACATCTTGTAACACGGCTTGCGACTCTATTGGAGAAAGCAAAGGCTGATTGTACTGGTATGGGTAAAAAGTGTTATCTGGATCTGAACCTCCAGAACATTCCGGCACGCTCGCCAAAGTACCACGCATAAACACCATTACAGGTTGTACGATCAATTTGAGCCCGGGTCTGCTAACTAGTGTAATGTCCCTCTGCCCTGATAACTGTATTACACCTTGGGAATGAACTCGGGTGCTGATCGGCTCCGTAGCAACGTCCCATGATGGCAACTTGGACCGACGCCGACCTCCCGGGTGTCAGTAGCCATGGACCCAGGTCAAAAACTTCTCGGCAGACGTGGAGTTGCCAGTGGGACAAAATCTCGACATCTCGGTAGCCATGGTTCTCACTCCGAGCCTTTGTGACTCAGGCGGTGTCGGCCAGTGATGTTATGATTCTCGCGCTTGTCATACGTGGGTGGTCCCGAGATGATTGTGGTTGTTGCCATCTTTTGGAGGCAGGCAGGCAGACGATAAGCAACTTGCCTAGATCGGGTGAGCAAGATCCACCGAGCTAGCAGTGGACCTGCCCGCGACAACAGCGCTTTCCCTCAAAGTCTATATGAGCCCGGTCGGCCCGTTTCTCTCTCTCTTGACAGCAGACCATGACCAGGTTCCCCGATGACGCTTCCTATGATGCAGACTTCAACCGGAGCAGCGTGGACATACTTCATTTGATTCACAAGTCTGTTGATGCCACTGCAGTCGCACCCTCTGCCAGCTCTACAAATTCTGGTGCCACTCCGTCCTCCGGCCCGTGGTATGAATACTTGCCGTGGCCCGCCTCTCCCAGACTGCACGATACCATCCGGCTCAAAGCCCATGTAGCCAAGAACAAAGGTAAAACTCCCCAGCGCAACCTTGACTGGCACACAGCTATCCGCAAGGCATCCGAGTCGGAACGTGAGGGCAAGTCGGTCCTTACTTTCGTCGGTCCGACGTTCATGTCGTCCTTGTCTTTTATACACAGAACTTGCATACCAACTGCTCGCATCTTTACCCCGTTCCCGCTTGGCCGCTGTCCAACGGGAAATTATACCCCTTCTTCAATTCGACCTTGTGGGGGTGCGTTTCATCACCCAATCACCCAGCTCCACATTCACATTCTCCCATGTAGTCCCTGCCACCGGAACTATCCTTACAAATATTCACGTTACTCCCTGCCCCTGTTCTCCTGAATTGCGCACTGGTTTGCAAGCGGTGGAAGTCACTTGCCAACGATCAAGCCCTCTGGCGCAATCTCTGCCACATCCGTGGTTGGGAGTGGCGCCGTCGGCTGATCGGCTCGTCACCTCGACCAAGTGATAATATCGTCAGTGCATCCATATCTGGCTCCGGACGTGAGGACAGAGATGAAGACGAAGGTATGGGCGATGAGGAAGAACAAGAAGATGAGGGCAGTGTCGTGGATTCCGATGTGATGCACACACCTAATGGGGATGTGGGCCCTGAAAACGAGTTCGTATCAATGAACTTGAGCCTTCAGGATCACGACTTCCAAAGCGTGATTGGCCAGTTTGTTTCCACCTCCTCTCCGACGGCGCCAATGCCGATAAGCAGAAGCAATTCCACCGCCACTGCAATGTTCCGAACTTTCTCGCAGCGCCACGCCTCGCCCGGCAGTTCTCGCCCTGGATCAACCCTAACGGCCGACTATAAACTCCTCCATCAAACCAAGACACTCCTTCGCAGTCGCGTCCGCCACGGTTCTTACCGTCTACGAACTCTCCCGGGAGCCGACGGAGGCGGCCACGCTGCTGCTGTTTATTGTCTTGCATTATGGTCTTATGATTCGGTATACGGTCCCCTTCAGGTGCTTTTTACAGGTTCTAAAGACCGCACTGTCCGGGAATGGGATCTCAGCACAAACAAGGTTAGACGCAGGGCGGTGGGCATGCACGCTTCCAGCGTGTTAAGCTTATGCGTCACAGCCACAACAATACGTGAGGACAGTGCCTGTGGATCGCCAGACCATGCAAAGGAGAGCCACAAGCATTCCGAAGCCGGGATTCTTGTGAGCGGAGGAAGTGACTGTCGTGTCGTCATCTGGGACCTGGCCAAATTCAAATCCATCAAGGTATTGAAGGATCACCAAGATAGCGTGTTGTGCGTCCGCGTCGACGGTGGACGATTGGTATCGTGTTCGAAAGGTATGTAAACATCCACTACGTGAGAGAGCCAGGCCCATTTCATTGTACCAGATCGAACTATTCGGACGTACTCGTTCCCTTACCTAAAACCTGAGCTAGTTCTCCGAGGACACCGGGCCGCTGTGAACGCAGTGTCAATTGCCGGTGACGTGATTATCTCTGGGTCTGGAGATCGGTCGGTTCGAGTTTGGGATGCACGATCAGGGGCATTGATAAATAATTTTGAGGACCACCATGCAAGAGCGTGCGTCTGGTCATCATTCAATCATGAACTTCTAATCATTATTATCTAGGATCTCTTCTGTAGAGCTGAGCCCACCCTTCATCTTATCGGGCTCCTCGGACAAGCATGTTCGGATGTTCGACATGAGGACTAAACGAGGGTGGTCGACTTGCCCAGAGTTTGATAATCCGACCGCGGGACAGCCGATGAATCCTTTGGCGATGATACAGGAAGGTTTAGGCCCCGATGCGCCGGCGTCCGCGAGCCCGTTCTTCTTGCATTCGTCGCTATCTCAGTCAGTCTTGCAGACGAGGCTAGAACCACACGCATTGGAGGGCGAAATCAAGATCTGTAACGTTTGTGGAACTCGGGTTCCTTCCACGGGGGCCGTTCGTGGGCCCGAGAGGCATTCGCATCCTGTTCGAAGCGTGGCGATCGGGGACGAGTTCGCACTGAGCGGTAGCTATGATTGTACCGTGAAGGTAAGAAGCCGAAAAAAGCTTCGCGAATACGAATACCTGATCAAAAGCGGGGTAGGTGTGGGACAGGACAACCGGGGCGTTGGTAGCTGACCTGACTAGTGGACACACGGGACGGATCTTTTGTGTGGCTCAGGATAGCACAAAGGTGAGGGTGTGTAGACCTGGTTATAAGCTGATACTCATGACCCACGTAGATCGTGTCGTGTGGAGAGGATCAAGTAAGGATGCGTCCCATTTTGCAGGTACTTGCAATACTGACCTGGTTGCCTAACAGAGGATCTGTATATGGGACTTTTCTCATGGGATCGATACATCGTTCATCAAGCTGTAATGAATGGGTCTCGGCGTAGCTTAATATCCAAGAATGACTCTGTGAGAAGCGAGCTGACTACACCATTGAGCGCAGTAAGTCAGCAGGAGTCGTCCGGCGGCCATTGGAAGTTGGTCACGGGGTCACGCGATGTCCTATAGGGGCATTATAAGTGCATTCGTGCTTGTTGCCCAACTTCAACTCGATTGTCATGAGTGCTCTTTCTCGCCCGCTACGATCAATCGTGCTCGCGCCCGCCCTGCGTGGCGCGCGTCGTTTCCAGCAACCTTCTGCCAGGTCCGCCCTACCTCTCCTCAAGGTCCGCTTCGCGGCGAGCTCGGTCTCTGGTAGACCGGGCAGCCAGACTATCGAACATGCCCGGCAGAACGTCAGAGAGGAAGTTGGAAACTCCCTCACAGACTGGGCCCGTTCTATCGCTGGCGGCGTGTTCACTGTCGATAGCGTCAAGCCTACGAAGGACTCCTTCGTACGTCTTCAACTACTTCTACATGTCCTTACTCACGCGTCACTGCCAGATTGGAATCACTAAGGCAGTCGCCACGGCAGTACCCACTCCGTATCTCGTCATGGGTCTCGCTGGCGGGTTGCCCTATATCGCATCGGCAGGGACTACTGTCTATCTTTCTTACCAGGCTGGCCTGGCTGCGGCGGGCACACTCACGAACATTGATCCCGGTGTCGCACTCACCGTCCTGGACCAGGCCCTCAACTTCCAAGTGACGTATGGCGCTGTCATGCTTTCCTTCCTCGGTGTGTATGTTTCCTCCGTTTAGTGTTTTAGAGTTCATCTCGTGGCAGGTGCGCTCCACTGGGGCATGGAGTTTGCCGGTCTCGGCGGTTACAAAGGCTATCCTCGCCTAATTTTGGGAGTATCCCCTGCCGTCCTTGCTTGGTCGACTATCGCTCTTCAGCCAACCTCGGCTCTCTTGTGCCAATGGCTCGGTTTCACCGCACTCTGGTATGCTGATAACAGGGCTACCGTGGCCGGCTGGAGTGAGTCGTTCCCATTTGACACCGATTGCTAGTGGTTATCTTTTTCTTCATCAGCGCCGAAATGGTACTCCCAGTACCGCTTCTACTTGTCCATCCTTGTCGGCACGTGCATCATTGGATCGCTGGCGGGGACGTCATACTGGGGACCTGTCGCGGGTCACGGTCTCCTTTCTCATGATCTCAACTTGATTCGCGAGGAGAGGTACGTTTCTAAAGTACATTCGTACCCTGCCTCGTCCTCATTGGACACTAGGAAAAAGTACAGGTCTGAGGAGGGAGGTGTCGTGGGTGGCGATATCGAAGCCGTCGAGGGGGATGTGACAAGCGATGCTTATGTGGTGATTCGCCACAAGTCCAAGCAAAACAAGGACGCCAACTGAGAGTAAGCATTGACGAAGGGGCGAGATCCAAGATTGTGTTTGTATAACCGACCTGAGTGACATGGACAAGTACTTAGCTGTGTATTATTATACCTTGTACGCTCTATTATGAGCTCCTCGCCGTCTTGAGGTGACTCCTGTCTTTCAACTTGTGAGCGTCGTGGGAAGAGAGCCAAGGGTATCGTGTCAGCGTGTGAGACTCCAAGACACTAACATTATTGACGGGGGAATCATTGTTGCGCCTCCACATTGATTGCCGCCACACGAGAATCCATGATCGTGCCTCTCTAAGAAACGAGGAGTAGCTCCACTTCGTCGTAAGCTCAAGAGACTCGGAGGCAAGTTCATTCTTCGCACATCCCGGAGCGGATACGAAATCAGGGTTCAACAACACCATGCGTCGAGGATCCGGACGCCCGACCTTGAGATGCAGTACGTATTTCAACCCCGGGATCTTTGAGTTGAAGATATACTCAGACTTTCAAGGTCGTTGGCAGGTAAACTTTTGATCCCGTCGGATGACGTGGTAAATGTGCCGTACAAAGTCCCATGGGAGGACCAACATGGTAGGAGGTCATTAATGATGGGCCGTCACATGAAATGGCCGGCTTGTCGCCGCCACGGTCTCGTGTCATTTTTATACACTTCCATGGCCATGGCAGAACGACTAGATGCTAAATCCATCGCCGAATCCTGGGGCCCAGGATTCATTGGTGAGTCTGTTACCAACACATCGTTGGTGATGTATACCGACGACCACGTCACAGGACTCGTATTCTCAGCGTGGTCAGTTTTCGGTCGCTCTTCGCGTCATCGCGATCTCAGCGATTTTTGCTAGTATGTACGGCTCAGGGTTCGGCCAGTCGGTGTTTTATTTCTATTATTTCCCTGGCGATCATACGCTGCTAAAATTGGCGGTGAGCATATCAGATATGTGCAGCGCGTGCGTCGATCTAACTAGGCCGCGCTAGGTCACGAGCACACTGTACGTCAGAATTCATCCGATCTGTGTAACTCGTTTAACCCCAACGACCAGTGCTTTGGATACCATCCATGTTTATGGATGCGTACAGCTGTATTGGCGGGCGTTGATCACCTGTCGTCGTGATTCCTCAGAATGTTCGAACAGATTACCCATGTGAGTATGTTTGTGCGATTCCGAGTTCATGAAAGCAGCCAGGTTTAATTTTGGATGCAGGGGCTTTGCAGTAAGTCATCAGATGGACTGTTACTAACCCGATTATCTTGACGCCTTTGCTGTACGAAGCTGGCAGTGTTCGTGAACGTAAGGCGTGTCCTACCGGGATGAAAGCTGGGCTGATGTCTCGATCCCCTTTCAAGTACATCATCACGTTCATCGTTCAATGGTGATTGACCCTGCCTTTAAACTCGTTCTTTCGCTGACATCACTGTCGTTGGACAGCTTCTATACTCAGCGATTATGGATCGGTGAGTTCTTTTCATATTTCATTGTCATCTCGTGCGCATGATGAACGGTTTCGCAGTGAGCGGAAGACACAAGTTAGTTACTAGTTTAACGGTATGATCGTTACCGTTTTTCAAACACGTATCTCATCGAAGCCAGGTGATCACAGCAGTTGCGAATTTTGGTAGGTAGTTTCGTTATGAAGCGGTATCGAATCTTTGTTACTGACCGTATCCAAGTTGTTGGCCTAGGTTTGTTGAACACTCGACCGCGCTTTGCCCATGATTGTGATCTCCCTTGCACACAGTTTGCGCCGTTTTCACGTACATGGGTTTTATTGCGTATGATGGGACTTCACTGAGTTGCTGACAATGCTCTAGGTTCCAACGACTGACTGTTCAGTACATATTCACTACCCCGGTCGGTGCTTACCCTGCGGCTCGAGCAAGGATGCGCTCACTGTTCTTACTCATATAGCTCGTTGCGTATTCTGCAGCCCTAAGTACAGTCTGCGACGTGATCTTGACTGGCAGCGTCGTCTACTTCCTTCGTGCTGGAAGATCGGGGCAGAAATTGTGCGGTGGTTGTCTTTTTCTGTTTATACTGTCAATGCTGAGTCCATCGACAGGGAGCCAGCGGAACTTATTCGACAACTCAGGCGGGTGACCATCAATTGTGGACTCCTTACTTGGTAAGGCATCGACTCTGGGCCGGACAGACGAACCTGATCGGGTTTTCTTTCAGTATCGTCTCCCTTTTGACGGTACTTTTCGTACGTTATCACTGGTAGTTGCTTCGTGGATTGTTCTAACCCACCTCAAGTACCTCCTGCAAGGAGATAAATACTGGGTAGAAATAACAGGGGTCGTCTTGAGTCGATGTACGTCTCTATATCGATCGCAAAGCACATGTATTGATCATCCTCTAGCATACATAAATTCGATGCTCTCAGCGTAAGCCATTTCTCCTTGGGAAAGATTTATCTATCTTGATCGTCTCAGGTTGAACGCTAGGAGATCGATGCGAGATCACGAGCGGGACTGTCGTGACCGAACTATTGAAATACCTTCGATACACATAATTTAAAGTAGTCGAAATTTGCTTCTGTTCGCGTGCATTATAGCTTCCTGCAGTAAACGCTGAGCATCACCCGAGGTGGAAGGTAAAAAGAGGAATCCAATCGCATACAAACCACTAAAGTACACCATTTAATGGTGCTATGAAGTCGTACTACAGTTCAACCACCCCCTTAAAATAAACCAAGCTACAACTGAGATACGTAGGAAGCGGTACTGAAGGGCTACAGGTGTCACTCCGCGTGGTATAAATGCCGGCGGAATGTGAAGAAGAACTTCGGGGCTATAGAACGCAGATGGGTATCGTGATGAATACTATAACATCTTGGTGGTAGATCAGCATCGTTTTTCGCGGTTTCGGACATTCTCCTACCTATTCGAAATCTTGGCTAAAACGGCTAGTACCTCTTTCCATCAGGATTCAAGCTGCTCATCCTCCTCATGTTGTTCCAACCCATGTCAGCTTGATCGGGGTTTGCGAGATCTAAACATTCGCGGGGGACCATTCCTCGCTCCCCCCTTCCATTGGCGCACAAGGCCCAGCCATCGTCATACTGCTCGGCAACGAAGATACGTTCCCCGGTCATGACGGAAAGCTCATCAGGAAGGTTGGGTACAAATGCACACTTGACCATTGCCTCAAGAGGTTGTGCACGCCCATGTACCGAGCCTGCTCCACGTGGCACGGCAAACGCAGGAGCGTTCCCAGTCTGAGGTCCGTATGTCGACGAAGGTTGCGTAGGGTAAGCAACAGCTGGGGCAGGGTTGTTGAACGTTGCTGGAGGCGGGGTAGGGGCACCGTAAGTGACGCCATAAGTGGGCATGGCTGTGGGATGCATGCGTGTGGCAGGTGAAACAGGGGTGTTGTACGTGGAACCATGACGTTCAAAAGGTGACATGGGTGCGGTTCGTTGAGAAGCGTTCGCAACGCTGGTGAAAGACCCCGGCTGTTCGGTGAGATCTGGAAGTTTGGGTTCATCGGAGAATCCTGCTCCAACGCCAGACCACGAGATGCGCTTGTGCTCTCGGCGACGAAGATAGGTCTTTCGAATGAAAAACACGATGATTGCTACACCAACTATGACAGACCCGGCAATGATCCCGGCAAGTGCGCCGCCAGAGAGGCCGGTGCTCGTTGCCGTGGCAGAATTCGCTTGTGGAGTAGATGGGGAAGAAGATGTCGGTAGTGTGGGCACTGACGTTGTTGGTTGAATAATGATGGAGGTCGACGCAATTGGAGTGGGCAACTGTGTGTCGGTGGTGACAGCGACAGACGAGGTCGATGAACTGTGAGAAGCAGTCGCCAAGGAAGATTGAGTGGAAGAGGGAGGGACAGCGCTGCTCGAGGACTGATGTGCAGATGTGCTAGTAGTAGAGGTGGACGTCGGGGTTGCACTGGTCGCAGTCTGCTGAACAGACGTCGGGGTTCCACTACCATTGCTGCTAGCTGCGAGGATAGGGATGTTGGGTCCTGACCTAACATTGGCATGCCCCAGGCGTTTTGCATGGCGGGCCCGCTCAACAGGCATACGCCGCATTTCCGCATGCATGGTGCGATTTTTTTTTTGAAAGCGAGTGAATGGATGAAAGCTAGTACAAGGCCCTTTTGAAATTCCAACAATGTTGATAAGAAACGGCGGTGAGTGATGTCAATGGTATGTGTTGTCCGGGGTGCCAAAGAGCGTGAAAAATCCGGGAGGAGTAAAATATAACGAACGTAGTAGGTCGTGTCGACAAGGAAAATGGGTAAAAACGAACTGCGGGGGGAGGGGGACTGAATGAAACAAGAATGGAGTGCCGCCATGCCAACGCGCCGTGGATACCCGTCAAGCTGGTGACAATTATAGTATGCAACGCTACAGACAACAAACTAATAGTACTACTTGCTAGAGTATTACATCTCCCCCGCCTTCTCTAGTTGTACCCTTTTCCTTGAGCTTCCCACATCCGTGTCCAATCCTCGTTTCCGACCCCCCTTTGCCTCGTCCAAGAACTTGTCCAACCCGAACACATCCCCTGAGTCCTTCTCGAATTGGACAGGCCCCTCTTTCACTTCCTGTTCATTGGCACCTTCAAAGCCTACCCGCGGTTGGCCAAGGCCGAAGCGGTCATTCGTGAGTGCCTTTCCTATCCCCTCTTCTGTCCCTCCACCAAACGCCTCTTCATTGCTTCCTTCTGCAGCAATATTACCATGCGCCTTGTAAATCGCAGCGGCCGCAGTCGATCCGTGGAATAACGGCCGGTCATACAATGAGTAGTTCTCCTCGTCACCAAACGAATTGCCGAGCTGTTCCCGATTGAAAAGCCTCGAGTCCAACATGCTCTCCTTGGATAACGTTGGTTTCGCAAGGCCTAGTGCAACCTTCTCCGAGATGTCACGATTTTGCTGGCGAGCGAGCATCTTGGCGCGCTGCTCTGTGCCCATGTTCGACATCCGCATTTCCCGCTCGCGGTCGCGGCGTTTCTCTGCGCGCATGGAATCCCTAATCTTGGCAGCTTCTTCGTCCTCTTCATCTTCAGAGTCGGCAGCTGACGACGCGGCCTCCGACTCGCTGCCATACCCTCCTAATGCAGAGGTAACAGCAGCACGCGATTCTGCAGTAGGCCGTGAAGACGCAGATGGGACGGTACCACTTCGTTCATCGCGTGCTCGTTGAGCCAGGAGACGAAGGTTCTCTTCCTTCGCTTCCTTTTCTTTTTGTGCCAGTTTTTGTTGCATGAGTGCTCGTTGCCGGACTTCCTCGCGAGCGTGTCTATCAGCAACGAATAGGGCTTCGGAAAACTTGGCAAAGTTATCGTTAATAGATACCTGATACGTAAATAGTGAGCACTACTATAGTCAAAGAAGACTACAGGACGAACTGACATCTTGGAGACCCCGTCCGTCAGCGGCCAAACGTTTGTCGAGTGGGATGGTGAAGCCCTTGTTGTTTTTCCAGTTTGATATACATGGAGGGATCATCCATTCTTTCTGCTCTGCAGCCGTCGCTTTTCGCGGCGGGCTCCGCATAACAGGTGGAGGTGGGCTGGGTGGCCCTCGTGGGATCTTCTTGTGCTTAAAGCGAGGGGGCTCCAACGGATCCTCAACAACTTCAGACATCTTGATGATCCTTTGCTTCAGTGAACCATCTCCGCCTTGCTGATGACCAGGGGTATATCGAACATATGTGGCCTTACCAACCGCACCGGGTACGTTCTTGGGCTGGGCAGCTTTAATCTTTCCGGTGACCAACTTTTCGAGAGCTTGTCTGGTGCGTTCCGCCGTGGCCTGGATGTCTTCTTCGGAAGGCCGCTCCATAGCACGCTGATCATCATTGAGGTCTTTCCTATGTGAGAGTGGGACGAGGTCTTTGAATTGAGATTGCACAATCTTGCCCGCTCTCTGGCCTTGATGTGCAATGGCATCGTACCGGACGTTACCCTCGGAGTCCACCTGTAGGGCGAGTGTGTTTCCTGCTTGTGTCTGGGGTAGTTGTCAGTGGAAATGTACACGGAGAACATGATTCAGCCGACTTTTTTCTTTCCGAGGTTGAGAGGATACTGGGCGACATGACACTCGGGGTAGGCACCGCCGTCACCTGTGGCAAATGAGTAAAATAGGTGCTGGTGATAGGATGGACGGGACGCACCAAAATCCTCTGGGGATGTTGGCTTCCATCCTTTGCGTTTCCCGTAAGGAGGGATTACCGCTCTGACGGTCAGGGATTGTGATGGGATTGCAGGAGTAACTTCTTCTTCGTCTGGGACAGCGGAAACGTGAATAGGTTGTGGTAGTGCACTGAGAATAAAAGTCAGATAGTCAACTAGGAAGAAGTGAAATCAAGTACGCAGCGAGAGCAGCCATGATATGTCGATGACAGAACGGAACTTGGATTATGTCATCATCATGTATGAGTTTATTTGTTCCATGGCTGTGCTAACATATTGTTTCCGAATTCCGACGCGTTCTTTGAAAAGCATGTCGCGCAAGTCTGGCATTCGGACTGCTCTCGAGTACACAGGCATTCCTGCCAGCTGGCTCTCCGCGCGACCGCGTCTTCCGTCTAGAAACTGGTGCATTTTTATTGCAGTCTCTTCTTCATTCATATCTTACTATGCCTACGATCGTCGCCAAGCACGCTCCATCCGCCAGTCATACGTAGACCGTGTCAAACACCTGGCAGATGAGCCCATGAAGAGCACAGAGCTCCCCCGCAAGGTGATCGTGTACGGTGCCAAATGGCCAGGAGACGAGGACCATACACAGGCCGTCAGGTTCTTCAAGAAGTATGTCAAAGTCTGTATCGAGTTTTCCCTGTCGGCAGAGTATTTCAACTCATACATGACAGCCCGTATTGGTTGCGGCTGCTATCGACTATGATATTGTTGGTACCCGTCATTCAGGTGACCTTACCGAACGCGTCGCTTCCGCCATAATCAAAGACCGTCGTCTCACCGCCGGGGTTGACCAGCCAGTTGGGTCTCTCCCACTTCCCGGTCAGCTTACTCCGGAACAAAAACGTGCACGACAATTGGAAGGAGGTGTCGTACTTATAGGAAGACACACTTTCAAGGAATACATGGCTGGCCTCAAACAAGGCTGGGACGTCGGACTGGCCATCATAGACAAGGAAGAGAGACTGGCGCAGGAACTAACGTCAGATGGAATCTTTGACGAAGCAGATGATATCAACAGTTCTCCAGTCGGAATCGTGGATGATCCAGACGTTGAACCAATACCAACTCCATCCCGTCTTCCCCCTTCGCACAATGCACATATCTACTCTTCTCTCAAGCTACCTACCCAACCCAAACATCAAAACCCTACCACGACTAGTCTGTCACTCACCGACTCCACGCCCCCCGCGACCATCCCTCCCCAGCCTCCGCTCCTCCTTGTTCCGTCCATCAATTATGTTGGCTTCCGTTTCATCCCTCATATGATCTGGGGTTTCTTCAACGAGCGCCACAAGACACGGATGGGTTGCGAGGCTGCTTACTCTCTGGTTATCAATAGAGTGCGAGAATTCCAAGGCCCGGACTCGATGTTCGATTCCGGCCACGACGTGCAACCCAGCGAAGATCAGAAAACAAGCACCGAGCAAGGCAAAGAACCAACGGTCGTCCAAGGTCAACCACAGGGTGGTGATCTTGACTTTGCTTTAACCTCGGAGTCCGTCCTTGTGCACCACTCTCCTTTATCTAACATTGGTTCCTCCCGAAAATCGTATTACAAGACCCTTCCTGAACGCTTAACCACCGCACGTCAACTTGCGCGTGGTGAGAGGGACCCCACCAAGGATGAAGAAAAGAACCCACCGCCAAGCGAAGTTGAACTCAGGGCAGAGCGCCTTAATAAAGAATTAAGGTGGAGAGGGGAAGAGCAGGCTTGGAGGATTGTCAAGCCAGGTAGTGGGGTCAGTTGGGACGAGAGATTCAGTGGAGTACTGAATGTGTTCGACAGTCGGAGTATTGATGAGGAGGGATTGGAAACTAATCGATAGGTAATTTCTAACTTGCGATGACCACATAGATCAAGCACCCATCAGTTCTACTCAGACATAGCATGCTATACATATACCTTATCGCAATCGATAACGTCGTCCGAACTCATCTAATACCACTTCAGTTTGATTGGCATGTAAACGGTTGGTCCCGCTGGATTGAAGAACGCTGCTAAGCCGTGGATTCTATGACATTGCCAGGACATTTATTTCAGTCGGGAAGACAACACGAAGCTGTGTCTTTCTGCAAGTTCGAACACGACGGAAGAAATGGAAGTGCCATGGTTCAGTCCGAAACTATCTCCACAGCTCCACTCGCTACCCAACGGTCAAATTCCGCAAGAGGATCATCCGCCGCGTCTTCACCGGTATCGACGGGAGCATGCGAATAGTTTTTGCTGGTTTCAATGTTTCTCGCGGGGAAAGACAGACCGCGTAGACCGGCTGTGGAATCGTTGATCGTCCGATGATCTTCGGAACATGGTCGAGGACGCTGTAAAAAGCCCCTGAACCTCGACGGAGAAAGTTCTTCGTACGAGCTGTTCTTTCTGAAGGAAGATGGTGTGGATCGTCCAGTGTCTACGTGTGGAGTGGCCCCGCCAAAAGTACTGCGAAGCAAGGTCAGGTGGTTGTTTGCGTCGTCCTTAGACCGTTGGCTGGAGGTTGGTTGTCCGTCGTCCCACTTGTTCGCAGAGGAGTGACTGACACCGGAAATTGGAGCAGCATCCGAGCAGCTTTCGTCACGGTAGGAAGTCAGGTCGATGGTTACAGAGTGACTGGTGAGACGATTAACCCCGACTTCTTTATCAGGGCTAGAAAGAAACAATCGTTTTTGGGAAAGCGTAGTAGATGATCGAGGATCTTTTCGCATTTCGGCCTGACACACATCAGCATGACGAAATACACAAGATAGAACAAACCTTTTTGTACGAAGCGGATGGCTTGCGTGAGGCAGCATCTGTTCTGCGCCGTTTCGATGGGGGAGGGTGTTTGTAACCATCTTCTGACACCATGTTCTCTTGCTCCCAGCACTCGGAAATTAATGGAAACTCGTCGCAAGAACCCTCTGTTGACACCGGAGAAGGCGACCGCGAGCGTTTCAAAGTCGCCAACGGCAAGTCAAAGTTGGGTGTTGCTTTATTGTTCCGTGATCTCTTAGAGTGGTCGGCCACCTCCAGACTCGGCTCCACGCGACAAAGATCCGGCGTTGTATTGGCATCTCCATGCACCCTTTCCGAACGAGAGGTTTCTTTACCGTGTCTCTGGGTTTCTGGCAAGACTCGGTCCGAAATCGCCTGTCGTTTCCGCCCGTCCTGGGGCGAGCTCGCCGTGGGGACTTTTCGTGGTCGGGGGAGGGATTTCGCCTCAATGTCGGGTGCATTTTCCTGCTGTTTCTTCTTTGTCGCGCGTGGGGGCTCTAGTAATCCCTCCTGGCAACTGAAACAGATGTTAGCGGTCAAAGAAATCGATTGCAGCGCACCAGTAATGGCGACATTTCAGCTTGTCCTTGCAAGGGTGATTGCACCTGAAAAAGGATTCGACCGGGCACTAAGATGAAGGGAAGCGAACTCACTCATACTTGCCGTCCGGGCGTTTTCTCAGATCTCGTTCTATCTGTTGCATCGCTGGTGGATTCAGCTGGCGTTGTTGCAGTCTGGATGCATCTACATCTATGCCTAGAGGAATACCAATTAGCTAGCACCCGCTTCCGCGGGCTTCCGCAGGACAAGCCTACCAGAGGGTTTCGACATATCTGTAGCATGGGAATCTTGGACCTCATCGTCATCATCTAAGTTAATGTCCCAGAAGTCAGGAATGTCCTCTAGGCCCTGCAGGTCCATTTCCTTGGTCCCGTGAGTGTCTCACTCACGATCAAGTGAACGGGTAGCGTACAATCGAGGTCAGTGGTCGAGTTTCCATGGTCGGATATTTATCCGGTGGAACGTTTGGTGCCAAAGTACGAGAAACGGTGACGCCCGCAAACTTTTCCTGTAGAGTCGTTAGCTGTTTGTTACAGGCAAGGAGATGGGAAGAATCGAGTACGGAAGCGATGTATACGTTGATCACTTGGCTTGGTTTCGTGAGCTGTGCCGTGAGTGTAAACTCCTTATCTTCTTTGAGTGCCTTCGTGCTTATGGCGAAAACGAAAGTTAGTGTGTAGTTAATCAATGATCGATCAGCATGAAAAGAGTCTCTCACGCGACGCGTCGGAAGTCAATAAAGACCATATCGGAGGTCACTATCAGAAGAGCCGTCGTCTCGGTTTTACTCCACTTGTTCTTCAGGTTCTTGGCTCTTTGGGGCGGCGAGTCGCTGCTAATGATACCACAGTGAACGGAAAATTCCACTTCAACGGGCGAGTTTCCATCGCTATGAGTGGCCTTCAGTTCCCTGACGCTCAGACGGTACCTTGGAAATTCGTTCGCGGCAGCCAAAACATCAAAGCCAAACGGGGGACGGCGGTTAAGAAGCTAGGGATTATCAGCAATGAAAGACAGTCGGAGAAAACTTCCTTACCTCCTCGATTCGAAGAGGAGACATCTGCAACAACTTTTGGATCGTGTTGACCCCATTTTCAGCAAGCACCTTGTGTGGTCAGTATGCAACCATTGTTACATCTTACATGGTCTACCTTGACCCTACGCCAGTGTTGAATTGCAGCAAGCTTAGGTCTGCAATGATGCACTCACGATTTTTCGCCAATGTGTTCGATCTGCCTGAGAACGAGTGGCCTGTCTTCCCATGCTTTTGCATTGAGGCAGCGTACTCTGTAGCCAAATTCAGAGAAAGGTTCACCAAATGCTCACAAACACTTGCAATTCGAGTGCGTGTTTGAGCTGAGCTCCGCTCCGGTTGATAATAGCAACCTCTGCTATGGCTGAGGCGCAGTAAGTAAGGTCCTCATGTATTGTAGCCACTCACCTGATACAATGCGCGTTGCGTGGCGAAATATAGAAACGGCTTCCAGGTACGGTTGGCCTTCTGTAGGTTTGAATTCAGGGCTGTTAAAAGGAATTCCCGCAAAAATCCCCTATGCTCTTTCTGAGAATTATGACCACGCTTTGAAAATTGGTTTCTCACCTGTATTAGTAACAGAACCTTGTCGTTCGTAGTAGCTGCCTTCTTGGGAGGAAAACGGATATCGGTATGACGGCGAATCTTTTCGAACGTCTAGGAGAAGATGGGTGCCGAATTCGTGATCGGAAGGACTTCACTACATACTGCTTTCTCCCCATTGCGCAACCTCAGGTCCGAAACTCTACGACGACGATTAACGAAGGAAAAAGATCGAGTGAGAGACTTACTCTTCGGAGGCAGATACAAGTTCAAGCTGGTATTGTCAGTACATATTTACTTCACTTTGCGAGCCTCTCACGATTTCGCGCATGGTGGTCGACGGAGGCAATTTGAGTATTGCCCGCATCTTCCATTGAGTTAAGACTCAAAAGTAAGAATCTAATTGAGAGCACGCACAGTCGTTTGCCGAATATAAAACTATGGGGCGTTATCAATGAGTGTCATACCTACAATGTAAAGTCTCATACCTTGCTCATTACATCACCATATTCTGTTGAGGAAAGTGTTCCTTCCTTCTCAGCGTACGCAATCAATTGCGTGTCACGTAAATTGAGTATGCTTTGCGTGACAATTTCGTCAATTTTCTCTTCCCAAGTCTGGTTTTCGTATTTTCCGATATCATAATGACGGGGATTCTTCTGGATACGACGATAGAAAAAGGAGTGCCGAAGCCAGTCTTTTGCAGTTTCGACAGTTAATATAGTGCCCAGACCGATCTCCGAATTCAGGTGTTCTGCGAGATTTTGATGAAGGCTACTCTCTAGAGCGGTGTTCCCCCGAACGAGTGTACGGTACTTGTGTTCCAGCTCTGGTTCGCACATGATTATCGCAATTCCTTCGTCATCTAGGACGCCACGTGACAGTGACCGGATACAAGTGGACAAAATGAATACGCACCAAACTGCGGTCGTCCCTAATTTGACGAGATCTCGGATTTGAACACAGAAAGTCGAGAGGAAAACTTACTGCTCGGCCCATCATCTGCGTGATATCTAAATCTGAGTACTCTCTCATCTCTCCGTTTTGGTATAACTTGACGCCCTTGATGATGACCATTTGGGCAGCTTGACGACGGTGAGACAGTTGAAATCAGCTAGAATCCTTGGACGAACTTACGCAAATTAACGCCTACTGCGAGGGTCTAAGGGAGAGTGAGACCAGTAAGTGCAAATGGGACAACCTCATACAGATGTGGCAACTAAGACGCGTAGAGTCTTCTGCAAATATAAATCTTCCACAGCTCTTCTATCATCCGTGTTCAAGCCCGCATGGTGAACTGCGATCCCCATAGATGCAAGAGCTATCACGATGTCACGTCCTGACGGGTAAATCACCATTCCAAGTAGACGTACCGCTCAAGTCATTATCATGAAACTTCTGATCAATACTAAACGGTAATGAGCACTGGCAGAGGATCACAGGGAATGTGGACAGCATACCGCGCCGGAGGTCGCCAAGGCAGATCCCTTTTCCCCTTCATGGCCTGCTCATAGTCCTTCGCCAATTGCTTCGCTGCATCCAGGGTACCTATATGTGACGCCAAACCGGTAAGCCATGTATGTCAAAGATCATGGGGCCTGTGTACCTTTTCTAGTGGGGCAGAAGATAAGGATCGGCTTGTTGGTGGAGTGCGACTGTATCACAGGGAATAGGCGCATGTCAAGGGTACGGGCATATACAAAATCATTCTGCCCTTTGGGCTTTGCTACCCCATAGACGAATTTCGTCAGCTTGCAGGGCCGGAACTCGTCACCAAACTACGGGTTTCTGTTAGGCGGCTAGAAATCAAAAGGAAGCAAATCAACCTGGAATATTCTAGCAGGCTGGTTGCTCCGGTCAGCACTCCCGATCCAACACGCGACGTCTTCCACGTTTGGGACAGTAGCGGAAATAAGAAGAAATCGCGTGCCGGATCCCCGCGCTTTCATACGAGATATTACGACTTCCAGCGTGCTGCCTCGTGATTCATTTAGGATGTGGACCTAGACGAGATTTACACTGTCATACTTTCCCCGAACAATACAGTGAGCTTACCTCGTCCACGAGGAATAATTTAATCTGGGATAGAATCCTGGCATGATCAGACCTATTCTGAATGTTACCATAATGCTCGGGCAGAGAAGGGGGCAGGTGTACCAATTTCGCGTCAAGCTATCCCACTTCTCGGCCTCAAATACTTAGTATAGGCCGATGCTTAGAGACGAAGCGGGTAAACCCTTACTGTTGTTACGCTGTGAAATCGGCACGTCAGAATGATTACCAGCAGGGCTTGCCTTAAACTCACATTATGTGTGAGCTTTTGGCGTCGCCCCATACTCCTCTTCCCAACGTAAGAGTGTCACCAGTTAATTCGCAGCCTGACGTGGGCATAGGTTAATCATTATCACATCCTCAACGCTTGTAAAATGGCTACTTTTGATTCCGAGTCCTCCATATTTTGTGGTCCACTCGTTGTACTTCTCGGTGCATAATGCCTATGAATCTTGAGCGCGATTACATTTGGAATCGAGAAAAAGGTCGACCTTTGTTGGCGCAACATAAACACACTTGGCAGATCGTGGGTCACTTTCCGATTGTACAAACATTCGAATCATGCTCAGCTCGAAAAGAACCGTTTTTCCACTTCCAGTGGGTGCTAACAGAGATCAAGAGTGATGAGACATGCGCAAGTTGCGAAACCAACCACTGATAACCTGGAAACGTTTCAGCTGGTAGACTTGTCGCGTGGAACTAAGATTACATACCAGATTTTCCTCCGAATGTAAGACCTGGATGAAGATTGAGTTTCCGTGCTTTGCATCTGAAACAACTCGTACCTGGTCGAAGCATGCTGACTGTATCGCATTGAATACCCCGAACTTGAAAACCCCACGGAACCTATCAGCTAGAATCGACATTAATGCGAATCAGACTACATTCTTCCTACCCACGTAATTCGGAAACAGGACGAAGTTTCCAACTAAGCCCATTTCGTGCCGTATCTCCACTGTCAGTAGTAACACGGTATCCAGGCCGTTCCTCTGGGTTCGGTGCCCTAGAGGAGGGCCCATCTGACACAATCGGGTGATATGACCTGGGCATCTCAGAACGTTCCATATGCATATTATCGCTATAATTGACTGTAGGAAATGTCGAAGGAGAGCAACGTACGACCGTAGAAAGCGCACTTACCGCGCTGCCCATGTCGTGAATCATGGACAAATGTCCCAGTGGGAAAACCAAAAGCGCGTTCCTCACTGCGATTGTATCCATCATTGTAAAATCTCAGAGATGGTAACGGAGGATGAGCATAACTTGCTCCCTGTGAGTCAGGCGGAGACGGCGTGTATTCTGGAGCAGAATATACGGACATGCAGCACATATAAGGCGCATATACGCACCTGTATGGTTCCCAACACCAGGGAAGTCGCGGTAGATGCGAATCGCATCCGGCGACCCCGGAGTTGGAGTTGGAGATCGCTCCACGTAATATCCGCCTTCGTGTGGCATGAACGTGTTATATGTGGGGGCCCAATTCCAGAAAGTTCCGGTGTTGCGATTCATGACGGTGGAGGGCAAAACGCGTCAAATGCAACCCCTTGATCTTTTCCGAGGTGGGCGTGACAGCTGTCACAGACGCGTTGTCACGTGCCCCCAAGTACTTTTGATTCAAATCGCGTACAAGTCCGGACAACAAGCAAGGTCCCACTTGAACAATTCGGCATCTCCTTAGTCGATACCCGCACACATCCGATATCCATAACGATGGCAGAGCGCTCTACTAACAACAAGCTTGAAGAGTACATCGAAAAGTGGGTCGTCTCCCGATTATGCCGGCCGGACGGCATAACTAACAAGCCACAGGATACACTACTCGGACAGATACTCAGATGATCATTTCGAATATCGTCACGTCATTCTACCGAAGCCTCTTCTGAAATTGATACCAAAAGAGCTCTTCGATGAGAAGGAAGGCACACTTCGCCTCCTCACGGAAGCAGAGTGGAGAGGAATTGGTATTACTCAAAGCCTTGGGTGGCAACATTACGAAGTTCACGGTCTGACTTGTTTTCTCTTCTACGTTTGGGGATTCTGATCCCGAATTACAGCCCCAGAACCCCATGTCTTACTTTTCCGTCGCCCCAAGAACTATGTGCCCCCTACACAACCCCAGCCAGCTGCTACTAAAGCGAACCCCAGAAAGAAGTGATTCTATATGTCATGGTTAGCATCCTGCCACTCGTTGTAGTCCTTGCATGTTCCGTTATCTTGTTATCTTGTTCCCGCCGCACCCATACTCTGTTGTACCCAATTTCTTTCGGAACAAACCTGTTTTTCTCTCTGACGTGGGTAGCTGAAAGGCGTCGGTGTGGGTTGCGATCGTCATGTATCTCTTACACCTTAAGTTAACTCTAGATTCAGGCCGGGCTACAATGAGATCGTTATAATTGTTTCTGCATCAACCTTGGCTCCGCGCGGTCGCAGAGGGTCGCTCGACTGACCCCCACAAATCTTGTAATCCAAGTTGCGGACACAATTCTCAGTGCGCTCCCTCCGAATATGTATCAATATATCATCTCTGGGTCGGACGATCATTCGAACGTGATTTACTGGGGAAGTTGCATCCCAATTTGGCTCCCCCTGTCCAGCTTCAGAGGCCCCACTCTATACAGCGAGGTGTGGATCGTGTGGTGACACATGCATGACAGCCAGTCGCTACGCGTTCATGTGGCAAAGAAAAATCGTAGACTACATAGATAGTGATCACAAATGTTGTCGTCAGCTAAAGATTGGGCGTTGGCAGGTCATTCCAGTCAACGAGCGGTCTAGGTGGGTCTGAGATCTGCAATGCTGCCTTGAAGACCCTCAAGTCTTCAATGCGCGTCACACCAGCTGGTAGTCCATCGGCGTCTTCACCAGATATCGGGTGCTGCTCTACCAGCCCAGGAATCTGCTCAACGAGTGCGTGCATATTTGCACTGGATACCCCATATTCTGTCAAAGCCTCCTGCCATGCGTTCGTGAACTCTGTTAGGCTGGGGGTTGCTTCGTCAAATTCCACCCTCGCGGTCGCGATATCAACAGCTTTGGCTCCCTCGAGGAGGCTTTCGAATGCTTTAGCTGCTTCGGCACTGACCCGGGGGGGGCGCGGCTTTTGTGAGTGCAAGTGAATCGAAAGCTTCGCCCGCTTCTTCGCCTGAGGATGGACGCGTTCCCGGAACAAATCTAAAACGTCTTGCTTTTCAACTTTCTCTAGCAGATCGGCATCCTCGCATCCTTGCGAATCGTAAATTAAGAGGGTCACAAGTGCAGGAGCCAGGTAGTCGCGCTCACCTCGCAAGAAATCGAGGAATCCAGAATCAATATGTGACCAGTATCGTGACAGCTCCTCCCCTAGGTTCTTCGGGGGTTCTCTCCACTTCTGCTGCAAACCACTCTTAAACTCGCAGAATTCCTCGGAACCCATCCCCACAATTTTTTGGTCCATGCTGTCGAGGAATGCTTCTACGCGTTCTTCGAGGTAGCCAGATCCGCGTTCACTCTGCACAATGATACGAAGACCGAATTGCGAGTCTCCCAAGAGATTGCGCCGTGAACACGACACAATGTATCCCAGCTGCTCTTTGGTTCGGAGAGCATTGAATGCAGGCTCTGACATTATTTGGGCGAGAAGTGACCCGACTACCCGTTGCGGTCGATCTGTCAGTCGACCGAGGTGAAGGTAGTATGATAAAGCAGAGTTCGGTTCGTTCGCGTTTGGGACCGGGCAAGCCCAAACATAATTGCACCCTGCTTTGGACGTCAGTCAGATCTACGAAGGTGGGTAGACGTCATACCTTCAGGAAGAATAAGGGAAAGATCCGTGGGGGTTGACGGCAGCGCTTTCGAACGAAGAACGCGCTCGACATCTTTCGATAACGCGATAGCTTGCTAAATGCGACTTGTTAGTCGACTGAGACAGTGTGGTGCACGGGCACATACATCCTTATACAAGTTGCCCAGTGCGAGGATCCGTATGTTGATGTTCGCGAGAAGCTGGCCGATATGTGATTTCACTTCATTCCTAGTAATTCCTATAATTCACAGATCCCATGAATATGACTGCACGATTAACATGAGAACAAACCGACCAGAAAGATGTTGTAGCTGTTCCTCAACTGTCCATGTACCATGCGTGAGAAGATATCGAGAGTAATACTCCGAAAGCTGGTAGCTTTGAGACATAAAGAAGTTTTCCCAATGACGTTTGAGCTAAATCCAATACGTCAGCCCCGAAGACACACAGTGAAGAAAGATTTGCTTTACTTTCTCTTTCATGACCTCTAGCCGGTCTTCATCTACTTGCAAATTTCTGACTGCCTCGACAATACGCCGGGTAAATTGAGGCAGCTTATCACTGTATCCTCTGACAGATATTGTGACCCCAAGATTGTGTGCGCCCACGTTGTATGCAAGTCCGGCCAAATCAGCATCGTACGTATATTCTGTGAGCGAATCATTGACGAGATCTGAGTAAAGGCTGCATATAATTTAAGAGTATATCTTGAAACTATACAGACCACCTCTCACCGTGTCAACACGCTAGCGTGCGGGGTACTGCTTGCAGCGTGGCTAAGACAAGAGAGATCAGTTTCCCAGCATGGTTCGAAGTATATTGATGTTACCTGCGGATTTCGATGACCACACTGGCCTTTGGGAGCCAAAATTGATCATCTTTCTTGTACCAAACCTGTGACGTCTCAGTTTCATAGATAAGCTGAGGTCGTTGTTGAGGCTATTGACGAGAGGTCAGAGACAGATTTGGCACATGGGGACAACACACCTCGGAGACCTCACGCTTCTCGACCTCAAGGTTAGTAGGTATGAATTCATTCTTGTTAGGAAGATGAAGCTCTTGGATGTCATTTGGACCGTGGGCCTTGTCGCAAAGTTTAGCCTATCCATCCTAATCGGAACCCTGAATTACACACCTGAGCCAAAAACTCGTTGTCCCATCGTTCAACAGTGTAACCTGTCCCATACCACCTTTCACTCTGCCACTGTAGTTCTCCCGAGATACGTTCGTGTTCTTCTTTCTTGGCCATCAACGCTACCCGACCTCTGCCGATCTGGATATCTTTGAGGGTGTCTCGCACCTCCTGCAAACCTGCCCCGTCTTCCCACCCAGAGATCAGCACGGGAGCAGAAAGGACCTTCTCGGTTGGAACCGGCCATGACATCTTTTCAGCGATAGAAACCGCGTACGTTTCCGCCGCACGTTTTTCTGCGAATTCGAAGTGTGTTCTTGATATTGTGGCCACTTCGGATTGATACCAAGGTGCAATTTCGGATGATCGCAGAAGCGAGAGATACTTGAATGTAGCAAGAACAACGGAGCGGTAGTTGTCTAGAGATCAGCATGAACACGCTTGCTTCTGCCGGAAAGAAGAAAAATATACCAAAGCCTTCACTCGTCAAGTGGATGGTAGTCTTGAACATTGCGAACCCACGTCCGAGAGCTTGAGCAGCCGAATTTAAGGCTATGATCCAACCTTTACCTTTAAGATAGGAATGCAAGGACCCAGGACCTTCATGACCGAGAAAGTGGGACAAGAGATGCGCAGGTTTGTACTTCCAGAGTGGCGACTGCCATACGAGAGGGAAAGACAACTCGACTGCATGGAAGGACATGATTGTCTGGACGCGCACAAGAGTCTGGAAGGGATGAGGTTTCTAAAACGGAAATGGATTCGATATATACTCACGCCCATCTCATCAGGTCCGAACGGATGGTCATCAATGATTGGAAGTGGGTCTTGGCAATGTTTCAGTACAGGCGAAAAGTGCCGAGAGACCATATCCGAAAGTTCGTCCAGTGGTTCTATTAATCAAGATTGACGCCAAAAAGTAGATTAGGGATTGAGCTTGGCGTACCTTTACCAATCACACAGACATACATCCGGCTCGCGCAATATTCCTTGTTCCACCACTCGACCAACCTACGGCGGGTTTCACGGCCCACTGTTCCTCCGTCCGGGTCGGACTCGCTCGAGGCAGACCCAGAAGATGGGGTTGGAGAGGGCACTCTGGATGACACCGGAGTGAATTCTGGAGTGCTTGCTACGTCAAAAGGTCGTTTCGGATCGTCGTTCAGAGATAATTTTCCTTTCGCTTTCGCTTCCTTGCCTGGCGCACTCAGGGTCTGGCGGTTTCCCGTGCCGAATTTGCTCCAGGGATGGCCTTGCTTCGTCAAAGTCTTGTTGAGCTGAAAAATGCGCCAAGGGTCTGCCTGGTGATTTTTCTTGTGCTCTGAGTCAACGGCATTGAGCTCGCGAGTGGTACAAGATGGAGCGAACAGAGGGCTATGAAAAAAACCAGCAAATCTCTCTATAGCACCCAAGAGGGCAGTAGGGGCGACGCGGAAGTGGTAATTGGTATTTGATGACGAGGTATACGCGTTTGAACCGCCATTATTCTTGGATAAATACTGAGCAAGCAAGGATAAGAGTGTATAGATAGCGTTAGAAAATCCAAGGTACCTCCGAGTATTCATTCTCTTTGGGAAATTGCTGTGTGCCCTGAAGTAGATTTGTAAGGAAAGGGCGGAGGAAACAGCCAGTCTGCCGCATACCATAAACAACAGGTGCTCACAGAAGTGGGCTAAGCCTGGCATGTCGTCCTGGACGACCAAAGAAAAGATATAAGTATGTGCGCTGTGGTTGCGGATAGGATGGGACTGACGGGATCTGAGAGGTGACCAACTGCGACATCGAGACTGGCGGCAGCATTCTCTGTGTGCGGGTCGTGGACCAACATGGCGGTGAGATCGTTGTCGAGGCGAATGATTCTATATTGCCTCTGATCGAACTGGGACTTGTCTATGGGTTTCGTGAAGACGGAATACTGTGGGACTGGGCCATGCTGAGGGACGATAGACCAATCTGATGCAGACATTGAGGTAAGATGACGATGGGAGAGAGTATGGCGAGAAAAAGCAGCGATGACATTTAAGTACCCTCTCATGTCGCGTGAAGAAGCTGAGTACCCGCAAGGTCGTGATCACGTGCGGTTATTGTCCATCGGAACCAGATGTCGGTTTTCGGCTCGTAAAGTAAACAAGTCGCGTCCTCGAAGCGCTGCGTCTGCCATGTTCCCCACTACGCCCCAGTCGCGGCCAAAACGCGCACCGAGTCCCCCTCTCTCTGCCGCCGGCTCGTCCCAGTTCACAACCACCCCTCAGCCAAAACTCAACGTCGTCACCCGCCTCGCCCTCGAAGGAAAGGCAAAGCACGGCGACGATGGTGCCACCATCAGAATGTATCTCAAGGTGCGAGTGCGAGTACGAGTGCTGTCTGGTTTTTTATTTCTTATTTTCCCTCAGCTCTCTATCCCGATGGATAGTGTTTCTCCAGGTTCGACCGTTCCACTGTTTCCAGGTAGTATGATCTGCATATCCTATCAAGGCTTGTCTGATCACACTCATGCAGAGGAAACCTTGAAATTGCTCGCGGCCCAAGTACATCCCCTTGACATGCATTCTACCCCGTACAACTTCTCTTCCACTTCCTTTCCTCTCCTCAACAACGCAGCCCGCGCTCTACACTTGCCCCCCCTCTCCCACAAGTCCTACCTCTCCGTGTTTGGTCTATCAACTCCCGTGTCATCCACAATG
Organism: Zangia roseola; assembly: GCA_038090095.1. NCBI lineage: Eukaryota > Fungi > Basidiomycota > Agaricomycetes > Boletales > Boletaceae > Zangia > Zangia roseola. Next base: position 34,518 of record JBBPMD010000207.1, read on the forward strand.
CACTCCAGCCGCTCCTCCCCTTCCGTATCCCCGACCAGCCCCAACTCGCACCCACTAGATGAAAAATATACCGGCCACATCATTGTCAGCGGATACAACATTTCCTATATCCTTCCAAAGGAGTTTCCACCCCGTTTCAATGCTGGAGACAGCGTATTGCGCAATTCAGCCTTTTCTTCTCGGCGTGCATCTATTGGCGAACGGAGTAATATGCATTTCATGGGTGCTATAGAGCTCTGGGTTCCATATGCCTCCCGTCCTCCAAAGGCTCCTTTTTTGGTAAGTGGAATGGATCGTTTTCAGTACCATCATCAACTCAATACTTTATTAGGTTTCTATCCCTGTCCCCCGATGTTTATCAAATAGCATCAAATTGCGCATATATCCCCCAACCACGCCAAGTGCTTCCTCATCCATGGCCTCTCTTTCATCTGCAGAAGAAGATCCCGGTGCTTGGGAACTCGCCTCTGAACCCCATGTCGCACGCACCGTCTCCCGCTCCGGATCATCTGCTGACATGGCGGATGACGAATCGTCTGACTCGTCTGCATATACCGACGGATCTTCTGGCGGCATCCTTGTACAGGGTTCATTTCCATCAACTGAACGGCTGCGAGTGCGCTGGGCACAGCCTACCAAAAATATTGCCAATAGTGATGGTCGGCGTCGCGTAGGTGTGAAGGAAGTCCATGGGGACATGACTACCGCAGTCTTGGGCAGGGCTCAAGATCCATCCAGTGACCGTGAGGGTATCCTGATGCGCGTGGAGTATAAGGCAACATGCAAAGGCGTCTGGTTCCCTGGTGTAGCCACGATGCTGGGCATGGATGTTGGGCTGGAGGTCAAAGGTGCCGATGTTGTCTGGCCACATGGAGAAGATGGGAAATGGACTGTCACCGGCGGTACTGGTTACACCGGCTGCAATATTGGCCCATCTTCCACTCCCGTATCCAGACAGCCCTCGCTCGAGTTCCCCTCTAGCATGTCTACTAGTAGCATGCTGTATGCCCCTTCAGTACCTACTCGACAGGATTCCTCTTCAACCTCTTTACTGCGTGCCCCGCTGCCTAATGACCATCTTCCCGACTACTCATTTGAAGGTTCTCCGACCTCTTTGACGCCCTCCGTTACGCTATCTTCCATTAGCTCTCTACCTCCGGCATCCGAGGGGCGTAGCCGTGCCTCTTCGGATGCTATTCCTTCGTATCGACTACCAGCCGCCCCTATCACAATTCATATCAACATGAATGACCTCACCCCGCCCTCAAAAAACGTTTTTACCTGTTTCATCAGTGGCACTGTCCTTATCCTTCCGCGGCATCGTCCACACGTTTCGGACGAGCATGGGTCGGACGGCGAACCAGATATCAGCCCCATCATCTTACCACGCTTTTGCGTCCTCGCTGCTGACTCGGAAATAGTCTCAACGATTGTCAGAAATGAAAGCGAAGGCGCTACCGTTGAGGTTTATTACATTTCTGGAGATATACGAGACGCCCAGACAAGAAAAACTGTGTTACAACGCAACGGGACAAACCGATGCAGTAATGACGGCGCACGCATAGCACTTCGTCCTATCTCACGTACAGCTGTCTCGCAACGGGGTGGAGACCAGGACATAAACGGTTCGCGGCTCTCGCCTCGACACAGCCCACTAAACGGATACAGAACTGCGATTAGCCCGCTTCCCGTGACACCCGCTCATGGCGGATCCATGAGACGAAAACGGGATGGGCCACTGATGATCTCCTCTGTCAGCGTCATCGTGACCCCCTTGGTTCTCAATGGAGCAAGTTATCCTGACGCTCACGCCGTTCGTGCTCATATGCACGCCCCATCGGACCCAGGCTCAGACTGGCTTGAATTCGGCCTGGCCCAGGTGGCATCACCACCCTCAGGGGGAGAAGGACGGCAATATCGGGTTGACATAGTCAGCATGACCATTGACGGCGCCCCTGTGCGCTTCGAGAGTAGTACGTTCGCGGAGCGAGAAGAGAGGCCTATGATTGACCTTGTACCATCCTGCGACGAGAAAACGCGGAACCGTTGGATCACGTGGGTCAAAGTGTACGGCGGCGATGAAGGAGGCATGGTCACAATGGACTATGTCGTCAGGGAACTCGGGGATCCCAAGGACTCAAAGAGATATGTCCAAAGCAAGACAAACTTTGATATCTTCATACCAACATTTGCTCTTCCTGTCGGTCGGTTGGAAGTGACAGTTGAGACATATCTAGGTGTGTTTCAGTCTTCGCTACTCACAGGATAGCGTGAACTGAAATATTGTTCTAGAAACGGTGACATTGCGGTCAAATTTTGCCCACCAGCAGAAGTCTCCCGATGGTTACAGACTCTTGCATTATTCGTTGGATCAATTCTTTACGCCCACGCTATCTCTTGCTGTCGAACGAGCTGGTTACCGTAGTTGCACGGGATGGCCGTCGCTGGGGAAGATACTCGTTTTTTTCCTTGGGATCTTTCCCGTCGCGCTTGCTCTCATGCTAGTTATCAATCTTGGTACCGAGATGAGGCGCATACGGCAGGATTTTGATCGTTTTGATATTCGCACTTCTGATCAGGTCGATATCCCAACTCAGTCGACCGAGACGATCTTCATCACCACTACCATTTACCCATCATCGCCAAGCACAACAACAGAGGCCGGCAACACGAACAGTCGGGTTGCTCTCACTTCCCTCACACCGTCCACGTCAACCGATACAGCACCATCCATTGACCCGACGCCATCCTCTGCAGTCTTACACAGCAGTGATCAATCTCAGATTGATTCAACCACATTGATACCCACACTATCCTCCTCACCGCGCCTCAATGAAAACTCTCTTATCCAGATCCCCGTGTTGCCGTTCGACTGGTCAAAAATTCAATTTAGTTTCCCTCCCGCCGCCCGAAAAACCGTGGACAGTGTCATAGAAGGCATGGGCATGGTTTGGCAGATATTTAGGAAAGCATACCATTACCCACTAGACCCGCCATAGTCGATGCCGCTCCGTGTATGAATATCTGCTTTCGATCGTATTGTCGATGTATCCTGTAGCAACTACTTATGATACCTATATATTATTGAAACACTTCTGTTAGGTCGGATGCACCCTCAGCTGATGCAGCACCTCAACGCATCTTCACGTTTCACACCAATATTCTTGTAATGAAATTCTTGGGTGCGATTACCTTAAAGTATAATATTGGGCTAATCAGGTAGGTCTTCAGGTATGATCGAACCCTGAATCTGAGGGCTCCAAAATTTCAGTAATCGCCAGCTACCTCAATACCCTGGGATCGACCGATCACAGTAGAGCGGGAAGCAACCTTGCTAATCTCGAGATCACTGGCAGCGCGTTTCTAAACTCCGCCTGTAATTCTTCGGTTCGACTGCCACCAGCGTCACGCGTCATGTTTGCAAGCTTCCAAGACATGATATTTTTCGAAAGGATAGTGGCTACAAAGATAATAACTTAGGTACGCTCTGCGCGCTAGGTAACACTACAATGTAAATAGTATGCTAATTAATGCTACACAAGAATCGGCAATAAATAATTGTCCCGGGCCATTATAAAAAGTGGAGTGTGTGGGGGAAAACAATGGGATGAGGTTAAGAGGACGTGGTGAGTAGGGTGGCAACCCTTGCTTATGACTTGCTGACGGCTCAGTTCTTCAAGACCGCACGTGTAGTCGCGTCTCTCCCGGCCTTGAGGAGCAATGAGAGCTCGTTTCCTCCCGTTCCGGTTGCGGGCCCTGACTTGGCTGCCTCCCTTTGCATTCTTTGCGCCATCGCAAACATGGGGCAGCCCGGAGGTGGCTTTGTGGACCGTGACATTGTCACGACGTATAGGCACGCGACGCGCATGTGGCCATCCCTGAGCTTCTTCAACGCCACGAGTGCTGTGTTGTATGCCTCCCTAACCGCGGGCGTGCTTTGGGCGACTCCCCGAATGGGGTGGGAATAATCCGCAATGTATGCCAAGTAGTCTCTGTGCTTCCCTGGCATGTACCGCCTCATACGCTCCATGAAGCCGTGGTCTGCCCGTTTGTTCGCTTCTGAGGGCGCAGGGTATCGACGTTGCCGAAGTTTGTGGTCGATGTCGAGGAAGAGGTCGAGGGCGTGCATGACGCTGCTCTGACCAGCAGATGGACCGCTGAGATCGAGCTTCGACATGTCACCAACACCTTCGTAGATCCAGGCAGGTTTGGAGGAGTCGCTTGCGCTGCCGTTGAACCATGGACGAACTTCCCAATAAAAGACGTGCGGGTCGACTATCTGGCGCATGGACTGCATGTTGTCGTCGATTTTTCCGATGACGCTGGTCAGCTGACCAAGGAGTTTGTTAATCTTGCAAATAGAGGTCGCGTCCGTGACGTTTGGGAGACAATGGTAGTCGTGGATGATGTGGAGCATCGGTACTCCGATTAACTCTGCTCTTGCGGACCCGAGGTAAAAATTCCGTTCAGCATCCGTCCCCGAGAAAAGCTGCCGACCAAATCGCATGTTGTCAATGGTGACAGGTAGTTCGGGATTGACTAGTTCCCAATTCCAGAGAACTGTGTCGGCGAACGTGAGGACTGGGGCGATCCTCAGTATGCTCGAGACCTCCATGAGGGGAGCCACGAGGCAACGAGGTACCAAGATCGATCCCTCGACGGTGTCTGAAGGGATCGAGTGGACATAAAAGTGCACGAGAAATGCCAG
>JBBPMD010000208.1:0-38913 GCA_038090095.1 Zangia roseola
ATGTGGCAGAGGGGTGTTCCTTGATGGAAATGTGTACTGCTTCTAACTACGGTCGGATCTGTGATATATTAAATAGGTGCTGTGTTCAGCTGTGGTTATGTGGCAGCCAATTGGAGTGCATTCCGAGTACAGCCTTGTCATGAGGCATAATTACATAAGCACTTGTCCTAGAACCGCATGAGGGCTGGTTCATTAAATACTTGTGTGTTCGTTGGTGCATAAGGTTAGAAGAAGATAGGGATGAGAGATGCGTTCGTAACACCTAGTGTAATCATGATATGTCAGTCACAGCCGGCCCTGAGGCTACTGGTCCACTGAAAATCAAGCACCCAAGTCACTCACAAGCACATTCACACATTCATGTGCATTTCTTTAAGTTTGATGAAACTTCCCAATTTCAGGTTTTTCCACACTTGTTTACCTTGAAACATCAGAAAGTTATCTGCTGGGTATTCTTTCTCTAATGCCACATGAGCATTGCTACATTTCTCAGTCAACTCCATCTGTGTTTTTTCATTCATCATAATGTCAGCACATCCTCATTGTAACAACAAGGACTAGACTTACAATCTTTCCCTTCATAGTAGTGATTGGGACCCAATCACATTCATTATCAAAATCAAATGGTTGCTCAACATGGTCAGGATGCCCAGTATCCCAGTCCTAGTACAAATCAGTATGATAGGAAGGTCAGAAACCACTGGACCATATTGTTCATGACTTACTTCCTCATCTCTCATTGGCTTGGAAAAGCACAACCAGATCACAATGTTATCTGTGGTTTGTATCATCTTACATGTAACTGCTTTGATGAGTACATTGAAGCCAGCATGATTGGCAATCTTCTTGTATGGTGCTGATTTTGTCTCCTTATCAAATTTCCACTCAAAATTTGACACAGCAAGGAGGGCCTTGTGACAAGGAAGAGTCTTTGCAATGTCATGTTGAAAGTTGGTGAATGAGTGGGACACATCAAATTTGAATGGGCCCTTGGTAACGTCCATAGTTGTTATTATTATTCTCCCAGGTTTCTGATTGTGTTTTGTTTCAGTTACCATCTGTGTTGAGAAAACTCACATATAGACTGTGAAGGTCTAGACATCCAAGTCTGAGCCTGTGTCCAAGTCAGCTTTTGACTTTGTTTCATTTAGCTCAGCCTTCAACTTGGAGGGGGTGTCCTGACAAGGCTTCTTAGCTGGCAGCTTAGTAGACCAGACATCAGGTGTATCTTTATCCAAGCAATCCTTTCACTTCTTCTGAGTCTACTTGGGTACATTATAGTAGACAAACTGCAGAGAATCTGCTGTGCAAGAGCCTACAAGTATGTAAGAAGAAAGCTAAATGATCTACCACAGAAGGGGCCTCTCTCATTTACCTTGACCATCTGTGACATCATTGCAGCTAGCACTTATGTTTCCATCACAAATCTTGATTTCTGAGTCCAAGTTGAAGACAACTGCCCCAGGATTGCCAATGGGCCACCTGTTGCTCAAACAAGTGAATATATGCACATCTAACAGTCATGCACCTGTTTACTGACTTCATCACTCATATTTTTTGGTCCAGATGTCCCCTGAAAACATGAGTTTGTAAGCAGTTGTGGGCAACTTGGACTTGGAGTCAAGACAGTAGTAGTTGTATGTACTATCCACATACTGTAGTCAACTTACACCATGTAGCATGACGAGCCGAGGGTGCTAATAAGCCGTGTGATACGGACAGCTGAACCTTGGCCAAGCGATAAGACAACACCGAGTGAGACTGGTGGGCCAAAGAAAGATATTTTGAGACGGGTGGGCCAAGGTACTATTAGAAGTAGTAAGGATGGGTGGGCCAATAGAACAATGAGCAAGGGAGGCGGGTGGGGCGAGATAATGAATATGGGTGGGCCAATAGGACAATGGGCAAGGGTGACAAGTGGGCCAAGATAATGAGTATGGGTGGGCTGATGGCATGGTGGGCAAGGGCAGCGAGTGGGCCGAAATAGTGAGTGCTGTGTGAAATGTGATTGTGGGGAAAATCTTCGCTGGAATACCTGCCAAATTGGGCCAATGTTGGCTTGGCAAGTGTTGCCAAGCTTGCTTGGCATTGCTGATCACTTGGAACCACTGCAATCACAGTGTATGATATGATTTCATAGTGTAGACCACCTTTGGGTAAAATGTAATTGTGGCGAGAATCTTCACTGGAATAGCTGTCCGATTGGGCCAATGTCAGCTCGGAACCACTACAATGACAATGTATGATATGATTTCATAGTGTAGACCACCTTTGGGAGAAATGTGATTGTGGTGGGAATCTTCGCTGAAATAGCTGCCAGATTGGGCCGATGTTGGCTTGGCAGGGATGGCCAAGCTCGCTTGGCATTGCTGATCGCTCGGAACCACTACAATGACAATGTATGATATGATTTCATAGTGTAGACCACCTTTGGGTGGAATGTGATTGTGGCAAGAATCTTCACTGGAATACCTGCCCAATTGAGCCGATGTTGGCTCGGCATGTGTTGCCGAGCTCGCTTAGTATCGCTGATCACTCGGAACCACTACAATCACAATGTATGATATGATTTATTAGCATAGATGACTTTTGAGCGAAATGTGATTGTTGTGAGAATCCTTGCTGGAATACCTGCCCAATTGGGCTCATGCTGGCTTGGCAGTGATTGCCGAGCTCACTTAGCATCACTGATGTGTCAGAACCACTACAATCACAATGTATTATATGATTTGATATCGGTGCAATACTCACCCAATTGGGCCAATCTCAGCTCGGTTATCCCTCCTGAGCTTGCCTAACATTGCTGATGTGTCAGAAACACTGCAATTTCAATATATTTTATGATTTGATAATATAGATCAGTTACGAGTGAAATGTGATTGTGGCGAGAATCTTTGCTGCAATACCTGCCCAATTGGGCTGCTGTGCTCACCTATCATCACTGATGTGTTACAACCACTATAATTGTGATGTATTATATAATTCTCATGGTAGCATTCATTTATGAGCACAGTCTCATTATTGCAAGCATCCTCATTGCAATACATGCCTCATTGGACTCATGTGAACTCGGCAGGGATTGCTGAGCTACAATAGCATTCCTGATGTGTTGGAAACACTGATATTATGTTATATCATACAATATGATAACATACATGAGCCATGAGCGAAGCTTAATTGTTGTGAGAATCATTGCTGCGATAGAGATGGTGCACAACATGATATATTCAAGTAGAAGATATTCATTCACAGTGTGCATTCACAACACTTTAGGGCTGTTGAACTCTAGGCACATTAGCTAGAACAGTTCCTAATGTTCAATTATATATTGCCATCCATTCCTAAGTCTCATAGAGTGTAGAAGTGAAATGTTCACTTCACTTAGAAGTGATTAATGCTATGAAAGCAAGCTCAGCAGACATACCCGAACCAATGTTGGTCCAATTGGGCAGGTATGACAGCAACACTTCTCAAAACACTCACATTCCGCACAAAAGTGATCAACACTATGAAATCATATCTTACATTGTGATTACAGTGGTTCTGACACACCAGCAATGCTAAGCGAGCTTGGCAACACTTGCCGAGCTGACATCGGCCCAATTCGGCAGGTATTTGAGTGGAGATTCTCGCCACAATCACATTTTGTCCAAAGGTGATCTACACCATGAAATCATATAATACACTGTGATTGCAGTGGTTCCAAGTGATTGGCAATACTAAGTGAGCTCGGCCATCCCTGCCGAGCCAACATCAGCCCAATCGGGCAGGTATTCCAGCGAAGATTCTTGCCACAATCACATTCCACCCAAAGGTGGTCTACACTATGAAATCATATCATACATTGTCATTGTAATGGTTCCGAGCGATCAGCAATGCCAAGCGAGCTTGGCCATCCCTGCCAAGCCAACATCAGCCCAATCTGGCAGATATTCCAGCGAAGATTCTCACCACAATCACATTTCGCCCAAAGGTGGTCTACACTATGAAATCATATCATACACTGTGATTGCAGTGGTTCCGAGTGAGCAGCAATGCTAAGCGAGCTCGGCTATCCCTGCCGAGCCGACATCGGCCCAATCGGGCAGCTATTCCAGCAAAGATTCTCGCCACAATTACATTTTGCCCAAAGGTGGTCTACACTATGAAATCACATCATACACTGTGATTGCTGTGGTTCTGAGTGATCAGCGATGCTAAGCGAGCTTGGCAACACTTGCCAAGCCAACATCAGCCCAATTGGGCAGGTATTCCAGCGAAGATTTTCGCCACAATCACATTTTGCCCAGCACTCACTATCTCAGCCCACTCACTGCCCTTGCCCACCATGCCATCAGCCCACCCATACTCATTATCTTGGCCCACTCATCACCCTTGCCCATTGTCCTATCGGCCCACCCATATTCATTATCTCGGCCCACCCGTCCCCCTTGCTCATTGTTCTATTGGCCCACCCATCCTCACTACTTCTAATAGTATTTCGGCCCACCTGTCTCAAAATATCTTTCTCTGGCCCACCAGTCTCACTCAGTGTTGCCTTATAGCTCGGGTGAGGTTCAGCTGTCCATATCGCACGGCTTATTAGCACCCTTGGCTCGTCGTGTTGCATGGTGTAAGTGACTGAAGGGGCTCTACTATCATCCTCCCACCAGGATTCTGAAGCTTTGGCAACTTTGTAGGCTGGTGGTGAGTACCAGTACCAAGGTCCTCATTGTATTCAGTCATGTCAGGTTGATCTTGTCTGCAGTACTAGTGAAAGTTGAGCTTGTAAGTTGTGATGCATGATGCATCTGACCCAGGGGTATTTCCTATTTTGGATCACACCTCAGTAAAAAAAAAAGTTGTGAGTGCCATGGTTTTCACATGTTGTTGTAACTGATTCAGCCTTGCATAACAGTTCACCAGACTACAATTCTTCTCCTTCTATATGGCATGTCTTTTATTTCCAGTTTGTGTCATGATGCTTTGAATCTGTTCATCTCATCTTAGGCCAAACAATTCATTCATGGGCTGGGTTAACTGTATCAGAGAAGACAGTGGCAGATGCATTGAAGTGAATCCAGTCTAATCCATGGTCAGTATTAAAATGGAAGGAAACCAAGGTTCTCAATTGTGATGAAGGCAAGTTCACACTGTTTTTGTTATGCTGAGCATAGAACTGAGACAATTTTTGTTGGTTCCAGGTCAGAAGGTTCTGTAGCAGAATGATAGAATGAACGATAGGGTCTCAATAACAACTTCCTAAGTTGCTCAGAGGGAGTCTTAGAACTACACTTTGTATTGCATAGAACTAGCTGGGGCACTACTGTACAGGTCATTGGGTATTTATAGGAGTTTAGGTGGATAAATGGGGGAACTAGTTGAAAGAGTTTGATGGAGGAGGAGGATGTCCTTTGAAGCAGAAAGGAGGACATAAGGAAGGGTTTGACATAAGGGGAACAGAGTTCTGCTTCTATGAATAGAAAGATATTTTATAAAGAAGTTACCACATCTGGAAGTTCTGAAAATGGATGTGTTAATGTATCCCAATGAAGCTTGGAATGAGAGAGACCAAAAGAGTAGAAAGGGGCTGGAGAAGGGGAGCCATAAGATAGGATCCTTCCAGGTAACAAAAGAGGAGTGATATCGTCATAGTAGGAGTCAAAAGACATAGGGGACGCTGTAGAGGTGCAGAACTCCCTACTACCAAAATCAACTATATCCAGCATCTACAACTTCTCCAGGAAGTCATTGGTACATGCTGTGCGCTCCTCCAACTCAAAAAACCATCTTTTATTGCATTTACATTAATCCACTTTTACCCACTTTTACTTCTGCATTAGTCTGTGGACCCATTTTTCATACTCAGCATTCATTTGCTCTAATGATTACTTTGAACGCATGCAGGTGACTTTGTTCATGCTCATATTCAACATATTTCAATGTTTGACATTTGTTTTTGACTTATAATTCACATTTTGACACCTCGTTACCATGTTTCCACTTATTTCACATCTTGTTGAAGTCTAGGGTATGCCTAGACTATAAAGCCATGTGACATGATATGAAATATGTATCTTCCTGACCATTCCTGTGCCCCCACCATTGTTCCCTTGCAAGAAAACTTGTCCTTGCCCTTGTGTCATCATCATCATCATCATCATTAGTGTTTGTCTCGTACTTGTCCCTGCGCATGGTCTAACAAGCTGTTGATTTGTCCAACCGACTTTGGACTTCCTTTCATACCTTCAGACTTCATTCCTCCATTGTCAGACCCACTCCCCACCAGCCCAGGTGGTCAATAGCAGCCTTAACTTCTGTTCCTCTCTCCCTGGAATCTCCTGGGATGAACCTCTCACATCAACCAACAGTGTGCTTGCTCTTCAGGCGCACTTCTCATCTTTCAACGTTCACTATGATTGTTTCAGAAATTCCACTGGTACTTCCACAGTTTCCACTTCTGGAGAATCTAGATTTTCCATGACAGTTTTTTGTTCATGTTTCTTATTAATAGATGTATCTTAGTGTCAATACTTGAAGCAGCCATATTTGATATCATGGAGACCATTTCTCAAGAGATCCATGGTCTAGATATCCCCATTTGGTAGCCTACAGGTGGGAATCCTCACAAAAGATGATTGCCCTGCTGAGGTATAGTAGGTCATCTTGTTGGGTGATTTTTTACAGTTACTGTCAGTCAGTTCTTCAAGGGAAATATTATTCTCTTTCCAGTCCAAGTCATGGTCCTCTGTGATCAAGTCACAGTTTGTGTTGAATACTGTGTATAGACACAATGATCAAGGTATCTGACCTGCTATCATTCTATACTCTCTTGATTTCACTTGTTGCTTTTATCAGACTTTGTTCATGTGCTCTATCAATGTCATATAGCAAAACTCAAAGAAAAAACTGTGCACCTTTTCTCAAGCTTGTCTCATCCTATTCCAAAAGACCTTTTACCTCAATATCAACTGATGTACTTGTTTCTTACTTGCAAGGAGATCTGGAAGTTGACTCAGTATCACTTGTCCTCTATCAAATTACCTGCATTCCTATTCAAATCCTGTGATTGGGCCAAAACCAAGGCAGCTGAGGAAATGTTTAAAACCTTGCTGGTTGACCCCTCCCTTGAATTGAAAATCAGTGCCCAAGTGATGCTCATGTGAAACATTGATGATGAACTCATGAATGGCACTGTTGGAGTGGTGAAGGGCTTTTATACTCACAAAGAAGCTACAGGAGACTGTTGGTATGAGAGGAAGATAGGCTTTATTCACAATATTCCAGTTACTAAGCAAGGCATTCCTATATCTTATACAGATGTTAAACCCAACTCTGACAGGTTGCCAACAGCTTTTCTCCTTGTTGAGTTCTGTACATCTAATCACTCAGAGCATGTTCTTATCTTGCCAATGGAATTTAGAGTGGACCCTCAATGGAGAACCCATCATCAACTGCATCCAGGTTCAAGGCATTTGCATGTCATTGATGTCCATATACTTCATCATCAGTACAGATTCCTTTGATATTAGTGTGGGCCATTACTATTCACAAAAGTCAAGGCCACACCTTTGGAAAGGTAGTCATAGATTTATTGTGTGTATTTTCCAAAGGAAAGTACTCTCTTTTGCACCATTCACTTTGAGTGACAGTTTGCTATAGGCTGCACTTATGTTGCACTGTCTCAAGCTTGTCCTCTGACTGGATTACAAGTGAAGAATTTTTCTTGCAACAAGGTTTGCATTCTATATTCATAGTAACATTGTTCACTACTTATATTTGTTATGTTATGGCAAGTAGTGTTGCAATCTATTGGTACAAAGATAACTTTGGGGATTTGACTGCTTGTTAATCAGGCACCCTTCACCTTTCTGGGAAGGATTTCATCAGTTGCAGCAGCCTCACAACCCCCTGATGCTTCTTTCCTCTTCTCTTGGCTGTCCTTTGGTCATCATTGGGCAGCATACTTCTTTCATCATTCTCCAAACAACTCACCACACTGAATTCTGCTCAAGATTCCATCCTGGTATGATAGAATCACCATCCTATTTCCCCTTTTGGACATACTTCTTGAGTGTGATGTGAGCTTTGGTGTATTCTCATTTCATTCAATCTTTTCTCTGTTTCTACTGTCTACCTTTTGATGTCACACAGACAATCATAATTACTTGTCCTTACATGTGGGCCTGATAGTTGGTTCCTCTCACTTGTCGGGAAAGCAGCTCTTGACAATAACTCTAATGCAAAAGAAAGTGTCTATGACTGGTCCAGAAGAAACCTTTTGCACAGATGCTCTTTGTTTCCTCCATGGCAGTGCACATCCCCTGCTCTCATGATACTTCTTTTTAACCCTACATCTGAAACAGACCAAACCAATATCCGTGTTAGGTGACGGGTATAGGTACTCTTGGTATGTTGTGGGTTTACTGGCACAAGGGCCACCACTAGCTGATGAGTAGAGCTTGCTCTATGAAGAGGCTTTGCTTAACTTCACAAGTGTGCACTGACAACTTGGGCAAAAGAGATCGAGTATAAAAGAACTGGGGACTTAAGGTCCACAGTGACTACGTTATATACCATACAGGATGGCAGTGCTAGGGCTAAGTATGGTAAGTGCACTGTCATACAATAATACGTAAGTGTCCGAAGTATCGGCACATGAGGACTACATGAGGTAGCCTCAAGTACAACATGAGGGTATGGCTAATAGGAGGCCTCATGTATGTGGCGAGATCTAAGATGAGAATGGAAGTGCCACAATAGAAATGGAAGATGAGATCAGGAGATGCGATCGGGAGATCATGGTACAAATTGTGTGTTCATAACAACATCTGTTGGGGATAAAAGTTGGATTGTTATTTCCCACTCCCTGGCTCTCTTATCACTCATACCTCTCATTGCCTATCTCCTCCACCTTACCACATTGCCCATAGCTCAAGACAGGGGGGATTCCCTTTCCCCACTGTTGTCCCAATGCCTCAAGTCTCCTCATCTCTCAGTGAGGCTGGACATATAACACCTTCAAGTCCCACTCCTGTTGGTCTTATGCTTGATCACATCTATCCACTCCACCCAAACATCCCAAGCATTCCCAACACATTTCCTGAGCTCTATCATACTGTTAGTAGCTGCATGGCCCACATGTGAAGCCATTGCATTGCTTGTTATTTTCTCAACCACAGTCCATCACTGCCCCATTAAGATCATTCTTACTCATCCACAAGGAGGCTATTAACCCACATGGGTCATGGGTGTGGGTGTCATGTGGGTGTCACCAATAGGGATAATGAAAGTTTTAAAGTCAAGCATGGTATAAATTTTTGGCTATGTGTGACATAACCAGACCATAACTGATCCAAATACACTTCCAAATCTATAAGACCATATGAAAACCACTGAAAAGAACTGGTCCTTAATGGTTAAAAACAGTCAAACAGTATTTCAACTAACCTCTAATACATTTTAATGGGTGGGAAGTAGTCCAAGTTATGTAGAAAGGAAATATGTCATCATTCAGGGTTACATCCCACCAATTTCTGAGAATTATAGCTATTTGATTTGATTTTTTATGACAAGATCTGAGTTGATGCCTCCTTTCAACCCAGAAATGCACATATCTTTTGATCCCCTAGGGCAAATGTCTTGACTCAATGGTTGTTAGGACACTGTTAGAACCTGTTATATTTCATCCCACTAGTATAAAGTATGATTCCCACAGGATAGGGGTTGGACAACTATGTATTTCCATACAAGATGAGTATTACTCTCATCTTTTCCCTTGGTACCCATGGGTAAACCCACCACTGTGGGTGTGGGTCAGACCTCAAACACCCATGGATACACCCATGACAGACCTTAAACATGCATCCTACCATTCCCCCTCTCACCCCCATCCCCTCTAGGGTTCTGCATGGGTACACCCGCAGGTACCAGCAAGCACACCCATACCCATACCTGCCCAAAACCTGCACCTGCACAACAAGTATGGGTATGGGTATGGGTGACCCGCGGGTTGTCTGTCACGTGGGGCAGGGTGAGGGGAGAAAGCAATGACAACGACGCAATAACTGTGTTATCACATTGTCGTCATCAGGCAGGGTGAGGCAAGAGGCGAGGTGAAGACGAAGACAATGTGATGACTGCATTATTGTGGTTATCATGTCATCCTCGTTGTCACTACTTGGTGAGGCAAGGTGACAAGGGCAACAATGACAATGACAACATGATAACCTGCAGTTATCGTGTCATCATCATCATCAGACAGGGTGAGAGGTGAGGTGAAGGCAACGATGACATGATGACCACATATTGCGGCTATCATGTCATCCTTGTCGTCAGGTGAGGGGAGAGGAAGGGCCAGGGGCTGGGGTGGGGCAAGGCAACAGTGACGAGGGCAACAACAACACAATAACCGCAATAATGTGGTTATCATGTTGTTGTTGTTGTTGCCATGCAGGATGAGGTGAGAGGTGAAGCAACAGCAACATTGTGACAACTGTGTTATCACGGTTGTTGTGTCATCATCATCATCATTGTCATCAGGCAAGGCAAGGGAGGAGGTGTAGGGGGACGCTCCATTGTGCAAACGGAACGCGAAGGCAAGTGCAAGTGCGGAGGGGGAAGGTGACTGAGCCAAGTAGGTAGTTTGGTTGGATGTTAGGTGATAGAGTGAGTGGACAATGCGTGCATGCATGCATGTGCGTGTGTGTGTGCGTGCATTGAGAACCTGGACTTGTCGAAACGTGTGGATAGAGAGAACTTTGCTGATCGTGTGGGAAACTTTGGACTGAATGGTGCTGAATTCAATGATGAGATGGATTGTACAAAGGATTTTATATATGAGGGGAGTGAGGCTATGAAATCTATGGTGAAAGGGCTTCTCAATCAAGCTTAGAAATGGATGAATTGGATGAATAAGGAAGAGTGAGAAAATGAAATGATACGTGAGAAGGTGCTGCGTTGCTTGGGCTGAATCGGTAGCCGGACATGGAGTGGTCGTTACAGAGGCAAGGGAAGGGGAAGGGGATGCAGTGCAACGAAGACAACAACAATGAAAATGTGGTTATCACATTTTCATTGTTGTTGTCATTGTCAGGCGAGGTGGGCGGGAACGATGAGAGTGAGGGCAAGAGAGGGCAGTGTGCATGTGTGTGTGTGTGTGTGTGTGTGTGTGTGTGTTGTTGTTGTTGTCACATTGTGGATGACATGGGTAGGTTGTGTCCTCAAGGTGGTGATGGTATGGATATGACCGTGTGACCGTGTGTGCATGCGTGCATCGTTGTCGCATTGTTGGTGGTGTGGGTGTGGTGTGGTGTGCCATTTGCATTTGTTGTGACAACATTCCCACAGGTATTGGTACCCACGTCAAACCCACACCTGTAACCATGGGTGCAGGTTTGACACAGGTACAGGATATTTAACCCATAACCATGCAGAATCCTAATCCCCTCTTCCTGCACCCATACCTTCCCACAGATCTCATGTGATCTCATCATGGATCTGCCTGTCTCCAATGGATATGATTCTCTTTTGGTTGTGGTTAGGGTTCTGTATGGGTATGGGTAGCTGTGGGTATGGGTATGGGTTGCCATATTTGGACCTGCAGACCTGCCATACCCATGACTAATACCTGTGCAGAAGTCTACTTCATCATATTTCCCCCATAACTTGTCCCCATCACTGTCATTTGATTTGTGAATTCAAGGCCGTCGAAATGGATCATATGTGATCCATTTCGCATGGCTTTGGGGCTGTGCCTTCGGCTTAACACTTCTCGACATTGCCTCCTCCTCCTCCCAACCTGGGACCCCATTTTCACCATATCTCATTCCCATCGCAGCGGCTCGATTCATGGCCTTGGGGCTGCGCTTCGGCCCCAACCCTTCTCAATGCACCTCCTCCTCCCCCTACCCCTCTGGACAACATTCCCCCCATATCTCATCACCATCGCCACTGTACGATTCACAGCTTCAAAGCCATGTAAATGGGTCACATAATGGCTTTGGGGCTGCGCTTCTGCCTCAACCGCGGGTAACCCGTGGTGGGTACTATACCCATGGTGGTAGGTATGGGTATGGGCTGGCACCCTGGTATCCGCGGGTGTACCCATGCAGAACCCTAGTTGTTGTTGACCATGGCCTTACTAAGGGGGTAATTCTTCCACAAAGTCTATATCCAATTTGGTCCTTACAACAAGATCATCTCAGATTGTGGTCCCCAATTCACTTCCACCTTTGCCAAAGAACTCACATGCCTAATCAGCTACAAACTCACTCTCTCCACTGCCTATCACCCCTAGACAGATGGGGAAACCAAATGGGTCAACCAAGAGGTTGAAACCTACCTTCACATCTATTGCCATGACAACCCTTCCACCTGGGCCAACTTCATCCCCATGACAGAATTTGCTGACAACCATCACCCCCATTCCATCACCAGCAAATCCCCATTCTTCCTGAGGATGGGCTTTGAACCTCATCCTCTCTCCACTACCCTGGCTTCTTTGGATCTTCCTGTTGTAGAAGCATGCCTCAAGGCTCTTTCCACAGCCTGTAACAAGGCACTCACCACCCATGACCTGGCCCACAATGTCATTAAATTATGATCCACTTGTGGTTTCACACCCTTCTCTAAAGGTAATAAGGTTTGGCTGGAAGCCTGTAACTTGAAACTTGACCTCACCTCCCCCAAATTCACCCCAAAATGTGAAGGACCTTTTACCATCATGAAGGTCTTATCTCCTCTCTCATACCAACTTTGCCTCCCCTCCAGGTGGCACATTCACCTTGTGTTCCATGCCTCCCTCTTATTGTCCTATCACAAAAACACTATTCATGGATGGAACTTTCCTGTTCCTATCTTGTCCAATGCTGGGAATTGGAGTCAAACCTATCCAATGCCCCCAATGTCCTGACCACTTATAAGTGGCTTCATTCCCTCTTTCCTCTCTTAGTCTCTTCTTCCACCAAACCCACCAAATGCTCAAAGAAACCTTCTGTTTGATGCATCCACATTGACATGTCCTCCCCATCCTCCACCAACATTGCCTCTCTTCTCACCCATCTCTCCAACACCCTGTCCATCTCCACAGTCTCCTCCCTCATGCCATCTTCCACTCCCACCACTCCTACTTCCATCCTTACTGAACCAGGTTGAGATACTGCCATCAAAGAATCCTGGCACCCTTCTACCCCTTTTGTAGCTTCCTTCCATCCTATCTTCTCCATAGACTTACCCTCTTCAGCTCACTGACTGCTGGATGCCCCCTGTAACACCTCCTCTGACAACTGACTTCACCACCTCCTAACTGACTCCCCTCTTTGCTTGGTACCAGGCATACCTTCAGAACAAATGGCTTACAGCTGCTGTATGCACCTGTTCTCTCATCACCTCATAATGAAAACCCCTCCTCACCTCCAACCTTTGTTCTGTTTGGAATGAAACCAGAGAACATCTCCTTGATGCCCTATACCAGCTCAAGATGCCAGACTTCTTTGAGGACTTGGACTGCTACATGGCTGAAATCTCCATCCTACCCATTGCTGATTACATCTCAGACCCACCTGTCACCTCTACCACCTCTACATCATCCTCTCCCCATAACTCTGAAGAGGAAAGGGTCATGGGACAACAAGAGCAGCTTGGGACCAGTCATTGACACACCAACCATCTCACTCCTAACCATCCTCAGTACACTCACTCTTGCTTTATCTGCTGATGCCTCGGCCACTATCAAATAGACTGTCCCACCTTCCAATGTGGGAAATGTTTTCAGTTTGCCCCTGGTCATCACACCAGTCACTGTCTGTGAGCCTATTGCTCCCTTGCCCCTAGTCCTCCCACATCTTCCTCCTCCTCTCATAGTTCTCATGCCTCCTCCCACTCTTCTTGTTATGCATGCCCAATTCCCCTGCCTGTCATCTGCCATCAATCAGATCCTGAGTCATGACCCTTGTCACCCTATGTCAATGACCCCATCAATGAAATTGGTTATGCCAACATCACTGGCAGTTCAAGAGCTTACACTCAGGATTTCTAAATTAAATCTTCACTAGTAGCTTGACACTAGTAGGTAAGTAATGTTATATTTTCTTTCTTTCTTTCTCTTTTCCCTTTACATCTCTCTCATTCATAACCATGGACATTGCCTTCTGGCTTATGTGTATGCCATTCAGAGTCTTGGGTGTGAGTATGGGTGTGGGTTGGTGCAGAGATACCCATGGGTATACCCACACTCATCCCTAAGTGCCACTGTGGGCTATAAACATCAGTCCACCATATTATTTGAGTTCCAATTAATGTGGAATAAATAGCTTATCCTTGGGTTTATTCATTCATCATACCACTATTGTATTATGGTTTCTCTAACTGAACTTCAGCAAATTTACAGTCAACAGGATCTTTCACCCATCTTCTTTCACTTGCTAGACTTGAACAATATTGCTGTATTGCTCAATGGCACATATCCATCGCATGGCTTGTCCATTCATACCGAAGAGCACTTCAAACCATGGTCTGAAGCCCCTGATTACCTTGACATCCTTTGTCCTTGGTGAGCTTATATTCATATGCCCTCTACTCACTCTCCTCCTATGTATAGTTGGATCACCTTATGATTATTCAACTGGGAGCCCAAACGAATGGTCACTACTCTGGCTCCATTTGTTACAAGAAATCCGGATCCTCCGGAAGCGGAAACTACGGAAGTACCAACGGAACTTCCTGAACCATCTTGGCGAGCGTCCCCTATGTCCTTCGACTCTTACTACGACGATATCACTCCCCTTTCCTTACCTGGAATGATCCTTTCCTACGGACCCCCCTCTGCATCTCCTTTCTACTCCTTTGGTCTTTCTCATTCTAATCTTCATTGGGATACATTGACACATCTGCTTTCAGAACTTCCTGATGTGTTAACTTCCTTATAAAGTACATTTTCTTTCTTGGAAGCAGGACTCCGTTCCCCTTATGTCTAAACCTGTTAAGATTCATTATCCAGACCTGTCTTTTTCTTTGACAGCTCGG
Source organism: Zangia roseola (assembly GCA_038090095.1). NCBI lineage: Eukaryota > Fungi > Basidiomycota > Agaricomycetes > Boletales > Boletaceae > Zangia > Zangia roseola. Next base: position 15,004 of record JBBPMD010000208.1, read on the forward strand.
CTAATCCTCTGGCCTTGCTCCTCAACTCCCTCTTCATCGCTTCGCCTATGGCTTAACCTCTCTGTCTTCACTCGTCCTCTTACCACCCGGACGACCATTTCCCCCACCAGAACTCTTTATTAAGTCTCTCGTCCTCCTTCCCCTCGACCTTCGACCTTGATCCTCAATGGATTCCCTCACTTGGCATCTGCCTTAGACATCAGATCTTTCCATCCAATACCCCTAGATCGGCCTATCCCTGATCCTAGATCTCACCTCGCCTCATTCCTCGTCTCTTTCCTTGTCTCCTCGGACCTTGTGCTACGTCTTATCTATGATGTCTCTCTTATCGTCACCCTTGTTCCTTGCCCATAGCTCAGCTTCTTCCTTCCGACCTCGTGTCACCTAGGCTATGCTTATCTTGACGAATGACTCACTCCTTGAGTCATCTCTTTTGTCTTATCTTGTTCTGACTGACTCAACGCTCAGTCATCCTTTGTCATAAACACTTACTCATAGATCCATTATCTCAGATACTCATAGATACCCTTGACCCCTGTGACTCATTCGACGATTAGTCATCGTCTCATAGAACCTTTATATAGGGATCGTTCCCTTACACTATTCCCTATCTTTGATCCACCTAACCCTTTGTCCCTTGTACCTTGTTCTTGATCCTAGAACATTCCCTTTGTACTCTGACTTCCCTATCATTGTACCATGTAACCATCGTCACTTCGAATCAATCTATTCTCTTGCTGAATTCCTATGCATGGGTATCAAAGTCCCTCAACCACCTCAAGGCGTCTTTCGTATAGAGTGTCCTTGCACCTCAGAAGAGTTTAGATCTTGTTAGGTCTACGCTTCGACCTACCCGGTTGAATCGTAACAAAACCCTTCTCATGTTCCCCTTTCACTTCTAAAAGACATCCTTCTCCTCCGTCGAACTCTTTCAACTAGTTCCCCCATTTATCCACCCAGTCTCCTATAAATACCCGATGACCTGTACAGTAATTCCCCAGCTAGTTCTATGCAATACAAGTGTAGTTCTAAGACTCACTCCGAGCAACTTGAGAAGTTGTTATCAAGACCCCATTGTTCACCTCAACCTTCTGCCCGGAACCTTCTGATCGGAATCTTCAAAGACTGTCTCGGTTCTATGCTTAGCGTAACACCATTCTGTCTTACTGATTTAGTCAACATTGCCAAATCCTTTTGGCAAATGTTGTTGGTTCACAGGGAGCTGAGTAGAAATTTTCCTTGGATTCAGGGATGGAACACCCCCCCATTCCAACCTGCAACTTTCTTGAGAGCAACAACACATGAGACAGTATCATAGGCACACTACAAAAGGCAAGCTTCCAGGCATTGGAGTTTATAGCATTCTGTGTCTTCTGTTTTCATCATCATTGAGCACCTCTCCCTGAATCACCTCTCGACAACATCCTACCATGGTCAAAACATCCTTTATGCAGTTTTGTTCTTGATTTGCAGTTGACAGAGGTCCGGCATCTCAAATGGTACCTCCATCAAGTCCTGGTTTATTATGTTTATCACCATGGTTAAAATGACCATTTCTCCCCCCAGCTTATTCATTCCAAACACAGAGGTGGTGATTCTGAACAGTTCTCCCACTCCTTACCTGCTCCTCCAATATCCACAAAAGCTACAACACATCCAGGACATCAGAATACATCTACTCCCACTCCAGTCCAAAAGGAGCACAAACATTATTTCTTGCAGTGTGGTGGCCATTATAAAAAAGCATCCAGGAAAAGGATGGCTGCCTTGGAGGATCAAGGCCAACTCAAGATTCATAACCTGTCCTCTGGTGACATTGAAATTCTCAACTTTCATTCAGATGTTGAGATATTAGATGGAGACCAATTCAATGACCCCTATCCATTGCCTGATGAACTCTTTGTCCACAAGGCAACATCACACAATCATATGAATTCAACCTGTCCAATGTTGTTTGTAGTAGACCAGTTACTCTCCCTTCAATTGAAGATGAACCAGGATGGACATCACATGTCCCACTCCCTCCTAAATGACATTGAAAAGTGACTCCATCTATAAGTTTGTCAGCACCTACTGGTTGGGGTAGTGCATGAGAAGGTGCAGATTCAGCCTCAATCTTGGTAGCACTTGGTACATCAGGTGGTTGGAGAACCAGTTCTTCTATGGGTTAGTCTAGTGGCTGGGGACTGTCAGCGCCTAGTGAACACACAGATTCGCAGTCATCCTTTGATCAAGAGCCCCACAGCTTGAATCATTTTGGACACCTGAAGGAATCCATCCCCAAACAATCAGCTCTCCACCTTCTCATTGAAACCCCAGCCAAAGTCACTGTGCCTATCTCTGAACCATACCTCAATCCTCCTACCATCACTATGACTGATCACAAACACATGACATGTCCTGAATCTCCTGTCTCAACAGTATGTTTATTCTTCCTCCTTGTTTTCTATTGACATAATTTTTCAGGGTGTCATGATGCATGCCATCCCACCACTGAATGTTCACCTATCCTCTCCTCAGGCTGATCAGGTATGTATGTTCCTATTTTTTAAATTCATCTCATCTAAACTGATTTTTATTAGAATACCACAAAGGCTGACTCTGTCAGTACATTGGTGCTGGTATTTACCATGGCTACATCCACAGGCACACCTGTTCTCATTGGCTCATTGACCAGTTTGTGGATGGCACTCTCTTCCTTCTGGTGCCCCTCATCACTGCTAGCCTATCTAATGTTTCATTAGAGAGTCATTTACAATCTCCACCCCAAACAGAGTGTCGAGTCCATTTATGGGCCCTTCTTTACCTCAATTGTCCACATCACAAATGTTTACCTTTCCTTCTTGCAGGTGGACTTGAATCCTGAATTCTTCCTCCCTTCCCTGCATTGTCTCTTTCTCTTCCACCTCTCCATGTTGCTTCACTAGTTCCCAGTGATCACAATGTACTTGACAAGTACATCTCAAACTTGTGGGTATTGTTTTCCCACCCAGACTCACATAGATTCCTCATACATGGTGGTCATCTTTGATGAATCACTATATATTATCTCTCAGACCATCATCTCTCAGGTGTTGAAGATTGTGTTGTGTTGGCCCTTGACGGCCCTAATCTTGTGGCATTGGAGATCCAACCCGCTTTATATGACAACATTGTGTCCAATGAGGAGATTGATATTCTCATCAGACCTTCTATTCATGGAACCACGCTCTGGCCTCCTGTGGAGGTGTTCTTCAGTAGTGATTGTTGGATAGGACAATGGATCACCTCCAATGAGAAGTGGTTCCAGCTTCACCTGGAACAAATCAACAATGATGTTGCAAAGGAATTTTACTCTCACTGGGAGTGGTTGAGGATGCAATTTCAAACTTGTAAACAGTGCACCATCAGTGCCCCCAGTTCTGATGCACATGCAAGGGATGTATGTACCCTGCAAGACCAGAACTTTTTGCCATTTACTCCTGGTTATCTCATGAATCTTGTCCAGTAGTACATATAGTGTTTGAAGGTCCAGTCCTGAGACCATCAAAAGACTGAAACCAAACTGAAACCAAACTGACTGTAACTGGTTAGGTCAGTTCAGTTATGGCAAGGTTACAGATAAGATCAGTTCTGGTTACAAGAAATCTCAATAAGTAGAAAACCGACCATAACTGGTCATGGCAGTGGCCCCTATCTACCCTATATCTATAGAAAAGTGGTTTCTGCAGAGGGCCTAGCCTGTAGAGTACTTTGAGTCACTAAAGAAAGAGACTACTGTACTCTAGGTGCGATGTACCTACGATTAGGTAAGCGGGTGGCTGTACTACCACAGCTCGATTGACATTTACAACAATATCCACCCTATATTTCCAAATATCTTCAGAATTTTAGATATTTTCGGTGACTTTGTATGACTATTTTTGATCTAACACCCCCTGAAACTGACATCCAACCCGGTTTGCACAATATCTCGGTCGTTTCCGGCCCGATCCTTATGATTATTTGGTGCGCAGATGGCCATTGATCCGTACTAACATGGACCCCACTATCACTAAGCCTTATTCCCACGTTACCAGTCACGGCATACATGGTCACATAGATCAGGAATTTGACATATCAAAATGACATGCCATCCTAGAATGTGTATATCTCGGCCGTTTCTCGGCCGATTAGGATGCGTATTAGGTGCGCAGGTAGCTAGTAGTCCACTCTACATTATCTATTTATATATCACAGCGTGAATCGCGGTTCGGAGGTCGGCCCATATGTTTCTACAAAAGACCAGTCATAACCAGTCATAAAACCAATTGTAACCAATTGTAACCAGTTGCAATCGGTTTCAGTCCGGTCTGGATTGATTTGGCAACTTACATAACCAGTCTCAGTTCTGGTTATGCCAAATCAGGCTAAAAAACCAAACCAAACTGGACCTTTAAACACTAGGTAGATACCCACACAGTTCCCTAGTTACATGGTCTGTGTGTAGATAAGAAACTATTCCACCATCGGTCAGAATGTTGTAGAAGAACATGGAACATTAAAGAAGCAAACAGCTCTGATGCTATACAATGAGTCAGAAAGATAAGAAATAGTATCATGTGACATGGATCATATCCTATTGGATGATAGGTCTGAAGGCTGTTCATGATGTGGCAGCCAATAGGATTGTGTTCTAGGCATAGCCTTAGCATGAGGTGAGCACATGTAAGTCACATGATCTAGAAAGTATGAAAGTATGAAAAGTCATAAATGTTAGAGAAGATAGGGGAAGAGTCATATGTTGCAGAGAAGATAGGGGTTACAGGTGCATTTGTAACAGGTGCAATGTTTCGGAATTGGGTGCCTTGACCCACCCAAGGATTCCATGGGCAGTTGGTAGAGCAGTTGATGAAGCAGAGGAGTGGCATAACTTGAAATGGTTCCTGAGAGAGAATCTTCAATGCATCCTCTTATGTGTTAGACTTTGGTAGGGCAGTTTTTCTTTGATATCTCTAATGGTAGCCATTGAAATTGAGGGGAAGCTTTTCACAAGTTCATCAATCTCTTGTTGTACATTGACAAATGGTGAGTAAAATGTGATCTGGCAGGCACCTGGGAAAATAGAGTCCACTTGTATGGACAGGTCACTCAGGCCAACCTCAAATAGGTGTCTGGCATGATTTTGTTGTCTTTGGTGTGGAGAGCTGAGTTGTGCAATATATGAGTGTCAGCAAAATTTCTTGGGTAGGGGAGGTTGATCCCTTCCATTGTCAACACCCAAGTGTTGCTCTTGCTTATGTAATATATTGAACTTGGTATTTCAGAATTTTTAACCAACATATTTGAGGTCTCACAATGTTATTTATCCTAATTTAGTATCCCATGTGATCAAAATTTTCTCCTGGAAGGGGCAGATTGGTCATGTGCAGGGGTCACAAACCAGAAGGTGAACCAAGAAGGGTAGTTGCATACAACACTTGCTCATGCATGCTCAACCATCAAACTCACAAGTTGACCCACCATTTGGAACCAAAAGCTCCTGTCCTACATACCTCCCCCAATGTAAGCAGCTTGAGGGAGTTGTGAGACAGTGAGACAAGGAGATACATATATGTCACATACAAAGGCAAATGGGAATGCATTCTCATGTTCCCATTTGCATTTACACACACCCATGGTTGAGGCAAGACAGTGAAGGTGAGTGAGACAAGGGTGGATGAGAGCAAGGCAGAGGAGATATTTGCTGTTGTGGATTATAGTTGGGACCAAGCACTATGAGCTGCACTTGCAATTCCATGCCAAGAGCAGATAGCTGCTTCAGGCTCATGGAGTGAAAGACCCACAGCCATGAAGGTTGACTGATGAACAAGATGTCAATAGATTTGTCAAGGCAGTGAAGGATATACACATTCTAGATCATCTGAAATGCACCTTCACATTATCTGCAGGTGTATTGCTATGGCCCACAAATTATCCACTGTGCTTCTGCCAGGCGTTCCAATATGTATTAAATCATTCTAGTAACTACACCACATATATGGCTCCCATCATATCTAGGTTATCATCTATTCTTGCTTGGAGTGGAAATTGAAGACTGAGGCTTGCTGCAAATAATTCTCTCAGGTGTCAAGACATTGGAGTCTGGAGGCAAGGGTGCTTTGCATGTTTGTCCAGAGTGTCATTGCTGTACCTCTGTACAGTAAGTATGATAGGAATGTACCAATGGTGGGCAGACTGCAATGAAGACATTCTAGGTAATCTATACCCAGTTCTGGTACATCCACAGTGGGTAGGATAGGAGGGGCAGCAGTCTTGAGGAGTGGAGGAAGAAAGATCAGTGAAGTTGGGATCAGAGGAAGATCATCCAGTTTATGAGGGCAAGATAGTGGAGATGATATTGGCAGTGGAGCTGCTACAGAGGAACTAAAGTCCTGATTTTGAAAGGTGAAATGAGAGATTTGTACAACACTATTTGTTGGGTGATCTGTGTAGAAAACTATAGTGTAGTTGCTACAGAAACTACAGTAATAACTGACTGAAATAATGGTCTGCTTATGTAATCTGCTACTGTCAAGTCCATATGAGTCAACTCAACTTCAGTTGCACAACAATCTGATCAGCATGAATTTGAATATGAAGTAGATCATTGTCTTCCAGTTGTAATAGCCCCACTGTCTGCTGATACATGCCCTGAAGAATTTCATGTGCATGACAAACATTGGAGCTCCAGTAATCCCCATGCTGCAAGTGGAGGGAGGGTGGCTTATGGATGGTGAGAGATGTTTTATAACATGGTGGATTTGATCATCTGTGATATGAGAGAAATAACAAACCAGGGGGGGGATAATAGTTGTGATTGAAATCTGGGGTGTTGTTAGGTTGAGGTTTAAAGAATACAGTAAAGCGATTCACTCTTGGATTGATTGTTCTACTCCACTGGGAGTGGTGAGTTTGTATTCTGGTGTAAGGTTGGAATTCTGGAGATGAAGTGGTCCAATGGCTCAGATTGTTTATCAAGTTAAATAAATGTTGTCTTGAGCAACTCTGTCTCACTCCTTCACTGGCACCATTAAGTGTGTTGTTGGACACATCAATCTGTGCATGAAGAGCTTCTTCACAAAATATCCAAACCCAAGTAGGAGGGATGTCAAAGCATCAGCAAAGCTTACACCTACTTTATGGCACTTTACAGCCACTTTATGTGCACTTTCACAGCTATGCATGTAAAGTAAACCTGTGCTTTCAAAGTAGATCTGCCATTTTTAAAGTCAGCCTTTAGAATACAGGTTCATTTTACAAAGCTTGTTAGTGCACCAGACATTGACTTTGATGCTCAGGATAGAATCCCTTGTGACCAGGTTTGTCATGTATAGCTTGTAAGATGTCCTTGGGTCCCTGATCGAGGTGGTGTGGATGGGGTGCGATGACGACATTTTGATGTGTTGCATCATTGTTGCAAACCGGGGTTGAGGCAGCGCACAGGTTGCTGCGGTCCGAAGGAGCATGGGAGAAGAGGATGGGGTGAAGGAAGGGGGAGCAAGACAAACGCAACACAATGACAATACGGCACATTGTCGCGCCATCATTGTGTCATATGGTGTCTGGCGGCCCTGATACGAAGGGGCAAAGGGTGGAGGTGGTGGTGGAAAGGGAAGGTAAGGGGTGGGAGGGTAAGGGGTGGAATGGCTGGCCCAGTGAATGCGGTGCATCATCGCCTCGTCATGGCCGTCATGCACGGGTGAATGACACGCCAACGATGCTACAACATGCCGTGTCGTCACCATATCGCATGGCGCCCTCGTTCTCATTGCATGTCACCGTCGGGTAGTGTGGCATGAAGGGCGAGGACAAGGCATAGGGGGGATGGGTGTAGGGTGGTGAGGGGGATGAACACGATGTGTTGTCCTCGTGTCCTCGTCAGTTTATCACTGCGTCACTGTCAAAAGTCCATGAAGCTGAAAAAAAACCCCTAAACCATAAAAAAAAAGGGAGGTTAGCCATGGCTTCATTTCCACCAGCCATTGTCCCACAGCATCCACATGACTTCTGAGGCGAAGACTGCAGCAGGGTTTGGCTGGGTACTCACTCAGTTTGACCTCACATTGGGCCTCTTGAGGGCTGCTGAGGAAGCTGAGGGGGTCCGTGGCCAGGATGAACTCGAGGAATACCTCGAACAGCCCAACAAGGCATGCTCTGTTCATGAGCAGCAGGGCTTGTCTGACAGCGGAGGAAGAGGACTTCAGCAGACATGGTCCCAGACATGGAGGGGCAAACTAAGCAGGGACCTCAGAGAGGGGCAGGTATCTTCTATAGCAAGCGAAAAGTCAGCCCATGGCACTCGAAAAGTGCAAAATGAAGCAAGGAAGCTCAGGAGGAGGAGAAAGAGAGAGTATGAGGCAGAAGAGCAGAGCCTGGAGGGTGGCGGTGTGAAAAGCATGGCCTTAAAATGCCGTAGGGAAATGGTGCAAGCAGGCGCAATTTCAACCGTGAACACAAGGGCAGAGGACTTCAAGGCTGCAGCAGGAGGCTGGATTGGGAGCCGCGTGAGCACTGTCAGCCAGAATAAAGGTGACAGCTTGCAGCATACACTGAGCAGGGGGTTTAAACTGGTCAAGTGGGATGGAAGGTGAGCGAAGTGCGCGACCTGCATTGCTCCAGCTGCTCATGCCTGCTTAGGAGCCCCCATGCAATTCTGGACAAGATGAGCCACGTGGTGGCAGTGCTCACAGGAATGGCAAGGGGAGGTTTTGAGGAAGAAGTCATATTGAAAGCAACTGCAGTATTCCAAGAGGAAAGTGAGGTTCTACCTCCCCCCAGTAGTGCGTACAGGTGAGGGAAGTTCCATGCAGTCTTCACAGGCATATCCCACAGAGGTGGCACATTAGTAAGGTTACTCCCAACCTGCAGCAGCGTCAGCTAACCTGGGAGCAGGTGCCAGTGCAAACAGCAACAGCGCCTATGTATAAAAGTGCGTTGGAGAGACTGAAGAGCAACGGCACTATTGCAAGGCTAGCTGGCTTCCAAAACCGTGAGTGCATTCTTGCTTGGAGGAGCCCCGAAGGCCGAGTGCTGTACCCAGAGGCCTTCAAAACATATTTTCCCTCAAACACACGCATACTACTGGGGTGCCATGGGGGAATTGTGTCGTGAAAAAAACAATTAGCGTTTCCCTTCATCGATTCCTTACCTTCTGCAGCATTTAACCTCAGCCCAAGGATGGTTTGTACTCCTCATCGTGATACCAAAAACCTGTCATTTGGCATATGTTGCATCACTGCCCTTGGAAGCTTTGACCCTGTGGCTGGAGGCCATTTTGTGCTTCATGAGCTGCAGCTTGTTGTCGAGTTTCCCCCTGGGGCAACAGTACTCATCCCTTAGGCTGCTGTAACGCACTCAAATACCCAAGTCTGAGAACAAGAAAAGCGGTACTCCTTCACACAGTATGCTTCTGGCTCACTCTTTTCATACGTTCAGAACAGGATGAGAACGATGAAGAGTATGCTGCTAGCCTTAACCCCAGAGCAAAAGGCTGAGTGGAAGCAAGAGGGTCAGGCATGATGGAATGAGGGGTTAGCAATGTTTCCTTTCATCTCAGAGTACGAATAGGCTGTAATGGGATAAATAAGAATGGGCGCTGTGTCAAAGCCTAGTAACAGTTCCTGCTGTCACGTCAAGCTCCTGCCACATGTACACCGTACACCCACCCAGCCACAGCAAATTTTTTGCCAACCAACCGTCCCTCCATGCCTATGGAATGACTGCCAGTAGAATTGCAGCGGCGAATCTTCATCAAATGCCTGCTGAGTGACCAGTACATCACTCCCATACCAACTGAGGCTCCGCTACTTCTGATGCAGATCTGTCAGCAATGGAGAAGGGTGGCACTCCAAATGCCCCAATTATGGTGCTCCCTGGATGCAACCGTAGAAGGGAACGTCAGCAAAGCGGTCTGCCTGTACAAGGCCCACGTAGATGCTTGGAGCGCGTGGTTATCACAGTCTGGAAGCCTCCCACTCTCACTCATGATTTCACTTTCAGAAGTTTCCTCACTGGGAGATAGTTGGTTGCAGATGGTTCGCTTCTGCAGTGGATGCATCAAGCGATTCAGGGTTGTCAACCACATTGGGCTGGATACCACCCTACCTCTTGAAGCTGCCCCCATCCTGAGACACCTCTCTATCGAAGAATGGTCAAATGAATGCAGGCTGACTCTTGCGGACCGCTATCCCTGCCTACAAACCCTCGTCCTCGACACACCCTCTGCCATACCGGGCACATTTTTTGATGCTGGATGGGCCTGCCTCACCTGCCTCGCTGTGAGGCTACCAGAGGATGCAGGCTATGAATTAGACTGAGCCTTGGGTGTGCTTGAGCGCTGTCCCAACTTGGAGAGGCTGATCTTTGGCCCCATTTCCTTGACCAGCCTCCGCCAGACACCATGCTCACACTGCAGCCTTCAGATGCTCACTATTGTCTTTGACATCAATGAGACAGAGGAAGATCCTTATGTTAGTGAGGAAGAGGAAGACCCTTGTGCAGTTCTCACACTGCCCAGGATACTCATTTTCCGAGCACAAGAGATGGTGGGTGGCGACTTGGAGCAGAAGCTTTGGTCAAATAAGCTGCTGGAAGACATCGGGGTCCATAGCCTTGAAGACTCGGACCCGAGCGATCAGCAGCTCACCTCTGCCACAAAAATGCCTGAGCACATATGCAGCATCCGCATGGACAGCTGTGATCAAGCCCTCTTCTTATTCGACCTGTGTTGGTGGAACATAACCAACCTAGACTTGGAGGTGAGGGGTAGCACAGATGCCTTGGGCATAGCCCTCAAGCTGTGTCCAGGTCTTCAAGTTCTTGCCTTGAGTGGCCAGTATTGCACTGTCGACTGCACATCTCTCCTTGGCCTGCTCATCCACCAAACACTTTCCTGGCTATTCATCTCCATATCTACCAAGTTGGGAAACTTTTTATTCCAAGCAATGCTGCCTGCCTTACGTGAGCTCAGCATCCTCGCTATGCCATATGGGCAACCAGAAGATGTTCGCGACTTTGTCACTTGCTCAGGCTGCCCTCTCAAGGTGCTTGAGCTATGGGCTCAGGAACTGAGGCTGTGGACTGAAGAAGAGGTGAAGGAGTTCAGGGACTGGGTACCTATGCTGGCTGAACTAACTTTCATTCCATAGTTTTCTTTTGTTCTCCATCGTGTTTTCTTGTTTCCAAAGGCTTGCATATGCATGTATACTATTTCTTGATCAAAACACTCACTTTTCTCCCTGCATGCCACACAATTTATTCGTTGCATAACAGCTTATGCATGCATGTCAAAATATTTAGATTCAGTTCTGCTGCAACCATACCCTTGAACGTTGGCAAGGCATTGAGGGAAAAATAAACATTAGGGAGCTTGAGGCCAAGTCCATATGGTGGAACAGATATGCATTTATTCCGCCACAAAAAAAAACATAACCCACTGCAATCAAAGAAAAAAAAAAACAGCCGCCATGCCCACAAAAACAGGGGTCGCTCATACTGCTTCACCAACCTCACTTGCATCTTACCCTGCCTCCTAGACCACACTCCCCTTCATGCTGCACCCAAGCTACCGGCCCACCACACGTACCACGATGAGGATGGCTCGACCTGACGCACGCCACCCATTTCACTGGTTGGCCACCACCTTCATCATTTTCACCCACTCTTGCGACTCCTACTCATCTTCCATCGTCTCTACTTGCCCTCCTTTGCCCAGTTTTTTCCCACCATACGCAGTTACCTCCCAACCTTCCCATTCGGCTTCCATTTTCTCCCACCTCCCCTAGTCCTCCTCTCCCATCACCCCACTCACTTCCCATTGCCCCCACTTGGCCCCAATCACACCACTTGCTGCCCATTGTCCCTACTCGCCTCAATTCATTCCCACTCACCTCCCATTGCCCTCAGTAGTCCCCAATCCCCACTCACCAGCGCTGTGCTGGCCTGGCCTGAAGCCACCAAGCCAGCTGAGCAGAGCCATCATGAGGGGCTTGTAGGGGCTCAAACGCTCAAGCTCAAGACCTGGCCCACACCCACAGCCGCAGCAATGGTGTAACAACACGTTGCATCACACACATGTCATGTTCGTTTGCACATTGGCCTTCCTACACCTTGTCCTCTCCTTTGCTGTGCCACCGACTCAGACATCAATGCACAAATATGACGACACAATGGCAACCCTGCTCTCACCTTGCTCTCACCATCTCATCCCCTACTACACCATTGCTGCCTTGTCCTCTGTCAGTGCATGAACGCGGCGACATGGCGACAGTCTTGCTTCACCCTCTCATCTCCCCCACCACTGCTGCCTCGCCCTCCCCTTTGCTGTGCCATTTCACTGCCCATGTCACCACATGACGACATGGCAGTGACCCTCTCCCTCCACCTTGCCTCCTGCACCTCCAACGATGACGCAATGAGAACAAGACATCGACATGGCACGATGACAATGCGAAAATGTGTCGTATTGTCATTGTGTCATGTTTATCTCCCTCTACATATCTCCCTCTCCACCGAGTCGCCTCCTGCATGTCCAACAGCAATGCAATGAGAGTGAGACGTCGACACAGCATATGAGTGTCCAAGTGCACTTTTAATCAGCACTACTTTTTCATTACAGCGAGCTATACTTTCCATTGTAGTGAGCTATACTTTCTGCCGTAGTGAGCTACACCTTCGACTTTCAACCAGGAGCCCTACTCCTTTCATTGAATGAGTGCCCAAAAAAATTGTAAGACCACCCACACAAGTCCAAGTCTCATTGCAGAAATTTAGAACAAGTACTAGTTATGCTACATCCTACAGATGCATTAACCCATGCCAGCCACGACCAGTGGATGAAGGTATACATAGATTTGGATGAGTCCATAATTCCTCAATCGCAGTGACACCCAGCAGCGTCAGGGGAAATGCGGATGATGTAGGGATGGCGATGATGAGTACGATGGGTTGGGGGGAGGTGGGAAGCTGCTTTGGCAGCACTGGATGTACGATGGTGACAGGCTGGATGGGCGGCTTGTCATATTTTGGGGACCAGGGAGCTCAAAGAGGCTGATGAGTGAGTTGAAGTCGTCACTAAGGAATGGTATGGGTACGTGTAATCTGCACCCAATGACGCGCTTGCATGCACTCAGAAGTGTGGGTAGGTGGGTGAAAACAGGTGCATGGTGAGGGAGCGTGTGGGTGAAGAGGGTGGGGGTGAGACGAGGAGGAGGGGTAAGGTGAGGGCAGCACGTGATGGGATGGCGAGGCAGCGAGGGCGAGGGTGGGTGAGGCGAGGGTGGCACATGACAGGATGGCGAGACAGCAATGACAATAGCAAGGGAAAGGGTGGCTCAGGCAAGGGCAAGGGGCAAGGTGAGGGCGGCTCATGATGAGACAGCAAGACAGCAACAGTGGCAAAGTGAGGGTGAGGTGAAGGCGGTGAAGGCAAGGTGGTGCCAGTAAAGGTGAAGAGGTGAAGGGGCGAAGGTGAGGATGAGGGTGCTTGTGAGGGTAGTGAGGGTGAGGGTGAGGGTGAGGTGTCGAGGGCAAGATGACAGGAGATGAATGCCAGAACGCTTGTATGCAAACACAAATGCGAACGGTTCTGCCATTTGCATTTGTGTTTGCACACAAGGTGGGGGTGATGGGGTGGTGATGGTGGAGAAGGCGATGGTGAGGTGATGAGGGTGAGGTGGCAAGCACGTGTTCATGTTTGCAGTGGTGATGATGTGTCACACTGTAACATTTCATTGTGAACAAACTAGTGGTGATGACGAAGAGTGAGGCCTCAAGGGGTGAGATGGAGGAGGGACAAGATGTGCGACTCCAGGACTCTAAGTGAGGTGTAGATACGACACGTGGATGATGTGACACCATGTTGCACTGTCATCATGTTGTATCCGTGTCGTTGTAGGGCAAGGTGGGACGAAGGGAGAGGGACACACCACCCAAGTCATCCGTTGGCTTGCCCTCAACCAAAACAAGTCACAACAACACAGAAAATTTGCATTCCATCTGTCGATGTACTGCGACAGGCCCTTGCTTTGGTTCCCAAGAATCCCAACAACACCAAGACAGTTCTTGCGCCATCAGCACTGAAGGAGGTTGAGAGTGAAGCCAACAATCTCTTGGTTGCAAAGGTAAAATTTGACAGCACTGTTATCAAAACAAAGCCGGTGGCCCCTGTCTATTGGTAATTGCTAACTGCTGTCCAGTGTCCAAGTCACTGTGGCTTACTGCACTTCCAATGCTGTCTCGGCGCCTTCTGTACCTCACTTCCTCCAGTGTGCTAACTCGTTGTTGAATCTAGATTCCTTCTTGCAGAATTGTAACACTATGTCCTGATGACCATTGATTGAGACCTGTTGTAGTAGGCTCGGGTGAACCCAATCCACTTCCTCTGTCGCATCAGTAAGGCCAATGAACTTGGATGAATGAAATGCAAACTGGAGTGAGGGGTGTACTTGTGCAGATTTCACTATTGAAACCAGGGTCGGGCGCAAGGCTAGACAAAGGGTGTGAATAACTCCAGTCGAGTAGGAACAAGACTAGGAGAGCTAACTACCTAGACAAAGGGTGTGAATAACTAGTCTAGGATAGTGGGCGAAGGAAAAAGAGTGTAGCTGTAGCTTACCTCAAGTTGAGTAGGAACGAGACTGGAGGGGAGGCTAGGGCGTGTGTTTCGAAAGCTAACAGTGGTGTCCATAAAAGGAAATGTAGGAATTACTACGCTAATAGAACTATAGTATGACGGGCTGTTCTCCAACATTCACCTTGTTCAACTCACCATGGGGATTTTGACTTGGAGATCAGATACCCATGCACTGACACCATCGCAGCCACTCTACTGTTTTTATTTTATTTTAAATGCTGTCAATGACGCCAAGGTGAAGTGTTCATGGAGCAACTGGCTGACAAACTCTACTAGGATGGACACCTCAGGCTCCAAGTCCCATTGCTAGTGGCAATAAGATACTACCCCCGTGCCAACAGTGTCACATGTCATTTTGGTATTTTTTTTTACATTGCTCTGGTCCATTGCTATTTGTATTCATTAATTCCATTCCCAGGCAATTCCTCACCCCCCACTCCTGGGTCGCTCTCTGTCGTGATTCTGCTCAATTGGTATGCTCCTTTATTATTTCCTTGTTTCGGGTTGGTGTGGGGGGATGCTCCATTGTGCGAACAGAACACGAAGGTGAGTGCGAGTGTGGAAGGGGAAGGCAACTGAGCTGAGTAGGTAGTTTGGTTGGATGTTAGGTGATAGAGTGAGTGGACAATGTGTGTGTGTGTGTGCATGTGTTGAGAACCTGGACTTGTCGAAACGTGCGGATACAGAGAACTTTGCTGATTGTGTGGGAAACTTTGGACTGAATGGTACTGAATTCAATGATGAGATGGATTGTACAAAGGAGTTTATATATGAGGGGAGTGAGGCTATGAAATCTATGATGAAAGGGCTTATTGATCAAGCTTAGAATTGGATGAATTGGATGAATAAGGAAGAGCGAGAAAATGAAACAATACGTGAGAAGGCGCTGCATCACTCAGGCCGAATCGGTAGCCAGACGCGGAGCAGTCATTACACCTCCCTCCTACTTCGAATAGCAACTGTCCCAGTTGCTCTGCAAACTTCTAAACCTCTTCTTCAGCAGTGAGACCAGCAAGATCAGATGGATCGATGAAATGAGTGATGTCAAGATGTGTGGATGAGCGGGGATGGTAAGGAATGAGTTGAAACATGGCAAAGCAAAGTTTCAAGACTGTTCCGTCGACTTCAGTGAGGCGGTACGAACTGTTATTATGGGATCAGGAGATGACGACCATGGGACTGAAGTAGCATGGGCAACACTTGGTGTTCAAATCTGGCTTGATCTTCTTATTCAGGATGAGGATGAGTGATCCAGGGTGGAAGTTGTGGTCATGAACCGCATGAGCAAAGCGACGTTTGAAATCAGTGACGGATGCGAAGCAGCTGTGCAAGATTCAGTTATGGATTTCTGATAAGTCCTCATCTTGTTTGGCAAGCTGGTGGGTGTGGATAGCGATGAGCTCATCGGTCGTGATGCGTTTAGTTATGTGCGAAATGAGGAATGTGGCCTCCGTGATGTTGAATGGAAGGAGTGGCTCAATGCCATGAGTCATGTAGTATGGTGTATGTCTGGTTGCTTTGCGGGTTGTAACTCGGTCTGCCCAGAAGACGTGTGGGGCAAGCATTGGCCATTGCGTGATATTGCCATTGCAAGCCTTGACGAGAGAGTCACAGATGGTTCAGTGTGAATGCTCGACGATTCTGTTTGCTTTGGAGTTGTATGCAGAAATGCAAATATGGCAGATGTGGTATTTCTCAGAGAGCCAGTTGAGTGCGGCAACAAATGGAGTTCTGTTGTCTGTGACGATCTCTTTGAGTCCTCCCCATCGACATAGTACTTCTTCAAATAGAAATTGTCCGATAGTGCACATGGTCTCATTTTTGAGTTTTTGCCATTCAGGCCATCCGGTGAGTGAACAGCAGGCTTGTATGATGTATGAATACCCCTGTGAGGTTGGCATGTGCATGGTATCAATGTAGGCTTTCTGGAATAGCAGTGTGGGTGTTGCCACGGCAGGTGGAATGACAACCTTCTCAACTGAGCGGGTCTGGCACTGATGGCATGTCTTGATGTACCATGTGACATCTTCTGTGAGTGATGGCCACCAGAAGCGGTCCGTGATGGTTTGACAAGTAGCATAGATACCCTTGTGTCCGAGTTTATCATGTGTTTCTCTTAGAATGCGGCTGCGCTCCTGTCTGAATAGGACTTTCTGGTATTGTCTGCTGGGCTCCTTGCGCCAAAGATAGTCCGCGGATATGATGAATTCCGTTGCGTGTTTAATAAATCGGCTGCATCGGTCATCTGTGATGTTGGATGGTATGGAAAGGGTGGATAGAAACTGAGAGATGTTGTGGAGTTCGTGGTCACACTGCTGCGTTGCCTCATTCATTGGTAATGCAAAGTCTTCATCGTCTGATCTGTTTGCTGAGAGGACAAGTGGTCCTCCTCCTCCCTGGGGTTTCTGAAAAATGAGCTCATCCTCAACCGCTTTCGCAATCCAAATTCCTAAACTGAGTGCTTCGTCAAGCCATTCATCAACCTCTGCTTCTTCTCCTTCCTCAACGTCCTACTCCTCTTCTCCTTTTCTTCAGCGCAAAAGGCCATCCAGGCCTTGGTGATGTGATGCGGGAACATGCTTGAGCTCAAAGTCGAACATGAGAATTCCTGTGATCCAGCAGTTCATTACGGTGTTGGGCTGGATGTCTGGATTATTTAGCATGCCCTTAATATACTTTGCATTGACTTCTACAATAAGTTTCTTGATTCCGATGATCCAAACTTTGATGTATCGTAGTGCGCAAAATAAACCATATAACTTGATTTTGGCTTGTGAGTAGCGGGACTCGCAATCATTCTAGGTGATGGAGCCAAAACAAGAGGGGCGTCGGGTCTGATTTTCGTCTTCCTGATAGAGAATATATCCAGCTGTGATGCAGGATGAGTCAACGGCAAGTGTGACTGGGTGGGGACAAGTGTAGTCGATTGGGTGGATTGTGGGTCAGCTGGCTACAGCTGTTTTAAGCTGCTCCATTGCATTCTGTTGTTTGTCCGTCCAAACAAAGGGAACTGCATCACGTGTGAGGTCGATGAGTGGTCAGGCAATCTTCGCATAGTCTTTAATCCAGTTGTGGATGGTGCCAGTTGTTCCTAAAAATCTGCGGACTTCTGTGCAGGAATGGCAGGGGCTGGGCCATTTGGTGATCTTCTCAACTTTTGACTGGTCTGGGACACATCCATCGTAGTTGCAAGTTTGTTTGACGATGATGACTTCAGATTGACAAATAAAGAGCTTCTTTGCGGATACGGTAGCTCCTGTGTGCTTCAAACGATGCAAAACACAGTTTATGTCAACACAATGTTCCCAAACAAATTGGCGTATCCCCGGATTATCGACTATGGTCTCATAGGTGCCATCAAGGAGTTTGTAGCGTGTGTGGGGGCCGAGGACATTGATATCGTCCTGAAAATTTGGTGCGATGTCTATTTCGGCTTGAAGAATAAATGTGACATCATTCTGGAATACTGCAGGTGAGTCCGTCCATTCCATGGGAAGTGAAGTGAGACAGAAGGTCCCCAGAGGTGTCTGGAAGGTTGTGAGGTCATGGGAATCCTCAGCAAGAGCATGGTGGTCAAATCTGACAAACAAATCCATCATGGCATATATTGCACGTCCAGCGGACTGTTCGGCAAACATTTCGACGTATGGGAGAGTGGCCGCGTCTTTGACAGTAATAGCATTGAGCGGCTGCAGGTCATGAACAATTCAGATGGATCCATTCTTCTTTGCGACACAGAACTGTTTCGATTGGTATGAACTGTTTGATGGCTCATAAACTCCTGAGGCAATCTTTGACTTGATGAGCTGAATGACTTCATCATGAATTCCTGGCGGGATAGGTGGCTGGCATTGGACCCATGGCGTGTGCTCGATGGTTGGAATTACTACAGGCTGAAAGTAGTCATTGTGGAAACGGCCTTTCTCTGTTTCGTCCCATGCAAGACCAAGCTCATTGTTTGATAATACTTGGACAGTGAGTTTTTGTTCTTCGGGTAGTAGAAACTTGTTTGAGAATATTCTGAGCTCTGTCATTCGTTCCTGTGTGATGTGCTTTCCTGGTGAGAATGGTGGCGGATTTGGGGATAAATGTGGGAGAGAGTCGAGTGGATTTTCTGGGAATTGTTGGATAATGCACGCATGCTGGGGCATAGTGGTAGCGACCGGTTTAACTCGATTTGCAACTTTCTTATAGGCTAGTGCATGGCAGACAGGATCTATTTCAAATGTCTGCTGGAGTTGATATTCCGCGAGTGGGGACATGGACAGGGATGAGATTGCTCCTTGCCATTCTGTTTGCATGAGCACGAGAGCATGCGTACTGTGCAGCTTGGGTGGGAATGGTCATGCACGTGTCAGAATGGTGTGGATATTTGACGGATCAAGCAGGTCAGCAATGCTGATGCTGACGTCTGTTGCTGTTTCATGTTTCTGAAGGCAGACAAGGCATTGCCATGGATGGCCAAGAAGGAGGTGGTATGGGGCATTTGGAATGATGTATGCATGCACCCATGTCTTGAGTCCTTTGACTGTAATTTCTAGCATCTCGATGCATCCCATCATTGGTTGCGAGTTGCCATTTGCCGTCTGCATTGTCATTCCCATCTGGTTCAAGATTGGCACACTGAGTTGCTCCCAGATATCTTGCCGGATGACTACTATTTCAGATCCTTTGTCAAGAAGCACACACTCATTGATTTTTCCATTCAGCATGACTTCAATTTCGCGTAAGGGTGTTGCATGCTTGATCTGAACTGGCAGCAATGTGGTGACTGCGGCTGTGATGGGGACTGGAATCTGGTGTGTCTTGCAATACTCAACAGCTTCCTTTTGTAAGTCTGGGCTGATGGCCAATAAGTCCGCAACAGAGAGGTTAGGAATTGTCGTGTGAAGGAGTAGGTCATGGACTTGTTTGGCAGTGTCTGGTGATGCGGCTTTCAATTCATAGGTATATGCCAGACTATATTTGAGTGGTGTGGATTCTCTGGATGCTGGCATAATTGTGGGCTTTGCAGGTACTGGTACTGAATGTGTGGAGGTTTCTGATGTCCATTTAGCCGGAGAGGCTGTGGCGGACTTGAGAGCTGAAGGTGAGTCCTTTGTGCAGGAGGTGGCTGCGCATGCCTTGGATCTCGTGAGAGCTAGAATGTCTATATCTTCCTCGTCAAGTACCTCTTCAATAGATGCGCGGGTATCTGCTATAGTGTCTCCAATGCAGTCACATCTGAAAAACACTGCGGATGGTCCTGGCATGATGAGTACATTGGTAGTTGCCTAGAGGTGCGGTGGAATATCTTGGACAAACTCCGTTGGCCTGGATGCAGGTGGTACTGGGTGACTTTGGTAGTGCTCATCGATGGTATCCTTGAATGTATTGGTAGAGGGGTGGCGTCAGATGCATCCTCCGTCAGGGAAATTAAGGTAGCCGTTGTTGCGGATGATACAACCGGCTCGGATATACTCATTAACATACTGGCAATCCTGAAGAAGATGACCTCATCCACACATATAGCACAATAGGCTGGTAGCAGTAGTAGCTTGTTGATGAGTTGGGGTCTGTAATTGATGAGAGGATGGGGCAAGGCATATGAGACAGGTGTATAGCACTGAGTATGAGATGTCTGCTAAGTCCAGGGTATGTAACTTTTGGGTGATTTCTTTGACTTCATCTATGTGCAGTTTTGAGATTGCGCTTGAATCAAAGGTGACTCGTTTTGTCTGTACATTGCACGGGGCTTCTTGCTTGTGACGGGTCTTGGCTTCTTTGTCGTCCGAGTCTATGACTTGTACAATTTGGTTAGTCCACAGTTGATCTGTCTTGTCTGTGTTTCACCCTTTGCGCAAGGACTTCATGCGCATGGCTATCGAATTGTTGAGGTCCACATCGAATGCATCATCTGAGAGGACAAAGCAACCGGCTTCCATAACTTTCTCGTAGTCTGTTGGCTCATCGTGGGAATAACTTGCATCCTTCAGCTCAAGGCCACGGTCAATAGCACAATGAACAGAAAGCGGCAGTCCTGTCCAGAAATAGCAATCCCGTTCATTGGGAGAAATCTTTTTCTGATTGACTAACCAGATGGCAATGGGGCAGAAGCGTCGATAGTACTGTTGTAGCTCCGTTTCGGTCGAAATGTTGTCATTGGACAGAACTGCGACGGCTGTCTGAAAGTCACGAAGGTGTACCTAATGCCTTTGTCTGCACTCAAGTACTGTGCGAGGATGCTCTGCTTGAATGCGGAGTAGTCCTGACTTTTGTAGCCTGCAAGTGTGACCCAGAAGTGCTTGGTCATTTTGTCGACATAGCGGATAATCATTTTGCATTTCTCCGCGTCCGAAAGGGTGCTAGTGTCTGTGTAGTCTTCGAAGAGCTCAAAGAATTCAAGCAGCTCAGATGTCTTGCCGCTGAATGACGGTGCTTTCGAAGATGTCAGTGAGGACATTACATTGATCCCTTTTAGGGTATTGGTAGCAGAAGCAGTTGACATGGCGGAGAGGGGTGGTTGCAGTGGAAGTGATGGTGGCTGTGCAGATGGTGGCTGTATGGGTGAGGGTGGAAGTGGCTGTGGGAAGACTGCTGGAGTGTGTAAATGAAACTGGGAATGTGACGGCTGGAAGAGTGATGATGCTGATGGGATATTTGAGGTGAAGGGTGATATAGATAAAAGAGACTCGGGTGTGGGCTCTTGATGGCGTCATGGATGTCTCTTTGGGGTAGTCTATGGAAAACGAAATATTCGGCTGCATGGGTTGGGTTGCTGCTCATTGTGTGGCTCCTCTTGTTAGAACTCCTTGGAGAAGTAGTGGATGCTTAGAGTTATGGGTGGGGACGGACATGTTGTTGTGGGCTGGTTTTGGTGGAATGATGGAATTGGATGGGGTAGATAAGGCTAAATCAGAACTTCCCCTCGCGGTGGGCTCCAATATGTGGGGGGATGCTCCATTGTGCGAACAGAACATGAAGGCAAGTGCGAGTGTGGAAGAGGAAGGTGACTGAGCCGAGTAGGTAGTTTGGTTGGATGTTAGGTGATACAGTGAGTGGACAACGCGTGTGTGTGTGCGTGCATGCGTCGAGAACCTGGACTTGTCGAAACGTGCGGATATGGAGAACTTTGCTGATTGTGTGGGAAACTTTGGACTGAATGGTGCTGAATTCAATGATGAGATGGATTGTACAAAGGAGTTTATATACGAGGGGAGTGAGGCTATGAAATCTATGATGAAGGGCTTATTGATCAAGCTTAGAATTGGATGAATTGGATGAATAAGGAAGAGCGAGAAAATGAAACAATACGTGAGAAGGTGCTGTGTTGCTCAGGCCAAATCGGTAGCCAGACATGGAGCGGTCATTACATCAGATACCTCTCGTTTGTCGCCACTATTCACGGTATTCATTTTGCCAGGATCATCCACAGACCACTTTTTGTTGCTTTCGATCACTTTTACAATGGACTACTGACTACTTGTGGTATACCACTTTACTCTTGATGTTTTTTCTTTTTTTACTTTGCACATTCAAAAACACACTGGACAAGCATTAAAGCATGGTAAAACCAGGTAAAGGGGGCTTAAAGTCACACTAAAAGCACTTGGATCTACTTTTAGTTAGTTTTACTGAGAGCACTGAAAAGTATGATAAAAGAAATAAAAGCTGCTTGATATTTTGAAAAGTGGTTCGCTACAGCAGAAAGTATAGCTTGTTATAATAGAAAGTATAGCTTGCTACAATGGAAAGTAGTGCGCGGATTAAAAGTGCATTTGGCCCCTCATACTGTGCTGCTCTGCAAGAAACCTGGGTAGTTGTAGAGATGAGCGACCTTTGTGGCCCTCCTTTAGAACATGCAAGGGTGTACCCTGGAGCACAACCATGCTGGTTTTCCAGATAGTCTCAAACAGTCCATGAGGGTAGTCCAAAGTCTCAACTGACATACCATAATTGATCTGCAGGCTCCCTTCACTCTCGGGCCTTGTATTCATTGGTACGGGCGGTTAACCCTAGCCCAACCCTTAGTCTAACCTAACCTAAGAGAGAGGTTGTTTAGGGTGTGATGGAATGCAACCCAGGTTTGTAAAGCAACCAAACGACCCCCTAGACAGCTATACATGTGTATGATGGAATGGTGGAGGGTTTTATTGACAATTGACTCAGCTGCAATAGGCCAACCCCGATGGGTGATTTTCGCAATAAAACAAATAAATGGGAGGGGGATTGGTGACTCTGTTGCTGCTACGACATATTAACAACTGATCGTCAGATTTAGACCCTAGGTCCTACACATTAGGAATCTACTGAGGGTGCTACCGCGAAGCCTTCTCTACAGAAATAGAATTTGGTCTTCACTCTCAAGTCGCTGGCAGCACCATAAAAGGACCTCGATGGTGTTGTGATAATGGCCCTCTTCCTCCACCTCTGATGAAGCCCAGGCTAGGTATTCTTCAAAGGACTGGCCTGGTATGCGCAGTGCTTGGCACATGCTTGGGAGGAGCGCCTCTATTTGTCCAGCAACAAGCACAAACTTGAACACAGTGAACTGGAAGGGACATTTACTTTCCTTTCCTGGACCATGCTCTCTGTGACACTGCAGGCCCTCCCTATTTCAGTTCTGCTCCTGGGGAAGCCTGCATGTGTAGCAATAAGAGTACATTTTGAATTTAAACCTCTTTCTAAAGTCGTTGTACCTGGGCCCAGTAGAGATCAAGTCAGAGCAAGGGGCTGGAAAATGGTCAGCAATGAGGGTGCATTTCTGCAGCAGATGTACGAGGCATTTCCCTGCAGGACGGGCATGTACATACTTGTCCAACTTCGCTGTGTGTTCCAGCCTCTGCCTCTTGGCATGCTGAGCCCTGGCTGCTCGTTGTGCAGATGAACCTTCTGGCTGTGATAAACTTCATTGTAACTTGGAAGCAAACCCTTCTTTGGCTTTGGGGGGGAGTTCCGCCAGACTTCTCCACCTTGTGAACGCTTCACGGCGTTCCCTGGTATTCTGCAGTGGTGGGCTGTGATGGCCCTCCATCTCTGCCTGCTCCCAGAACATAGATGGGTGTATGGGAGGTCCATAGAGGTCGTCGCTGTCCTGAGATAGCATTTGCTCCATCTGCTTCTGTGAATTCAGGTAAACCAAGTCAGCTCTCTTGGAGATAGAGGGACAAGTTGGATGCGCCTTTGCCCTGCTGACAAGATATGTGCTGCCCAAAGCTTGCGGTGCCTTCGTGTGCGAGAGAGGGATAGTGCCCTTCCGAATACAGTCAGTTTTCAAGCGCCTGTGAATGAAAGCATGA
>JBBPMD010000209.1:0-38644 GCA_038090095.1 Zangia roseola
CCCCCCCCCTTTGCACCCCCCCTCCATTTAACCCCCCCATCGCTACCTAACCGACGGCGTCGGATGAACTATCAATGAGTCATTCTATTCGGTACAGCATACACTGCCCAACTTTAATAGCACCAGCTTCAACCACCTTTCAGAATAGTCCATCACTATGTTCGACCACTCTTCCCCGCGGGTCATTGGCCTATCTTTGGTCAAGATTGCATGGAGCAGTGAACTAATCACCCACACATCTCCCTTGTCGATCAAGCCCACCTCCCCAGTTCTGTGTGAATCCACGTATAACTAGCTTGCTGGTTTAAATCTAGCTAACAGAACCGCTTCATTCAACTATACACACGATGATCTCATGTGACAGTCGGAGTTCCACTGACATTTCCTCTGGGTAAGCGTCTCATTCACCTCCCCCACACGATTGTGAATCTGCAGCCATCCGTACCCGCCATATGCGATCACAAATGGGAACATCGATACCCCGGTTATCTATAGATCATTCACATGGGCTCGTCAACACAGTTTGCAGTGCACTTTCACAGCAGTCCCTACAGAGCACATCTTTCACAGCAACTGAAACCATCCTCCGCTGTCATCCCTGTTTGTCGTTCTTGTGACTTCAACTATATCGCTCACAGCAACCCACTCCTCCCAGGGGTCGCTCTTTGCCACTAAAATATTTGAGAAAGTCTTTCCGTGTCCATCGCTCGTTCCCATACATGCGTCCACAGTGATTGTGGCGATCGCAGCACGCCCCACACCCTAGTCCCACGTTCAATGAGTACATGTGCGTACCCGGTGCGACGTGTCCTCCGAACCCACTCGAGGTTGTCATGTCCGCACGTCGAGGAGCGAGAACGAGTAAGATGAAGCCAACACCAGCGCTATGAAACCCACCTTGCTGTGGTACGTTGTCTATGAATCACACCTCTCATCTCCCCGACTTCCTCCGGTCTTCAAACCATTGTCCATTCCATTCTTCAGAGTGACCTTTACCTGTAGCTTTCGAGCGTATCCACTCGTATCGTTCCCTGTTCCATGCCCAGCAGGGCGTCCTTGCATCATGAACCTTGCCTTGCTGTAGTTCTTCATTCGTAGTCTCTACCGATCATGCTTTCTCGAACACCATTCATGACTTGGTCCGTTCTTCAAACCAGGGTCCCTTTCATTCCAGAGAAATTCGTTCCATGTCTTGCTCCCATTGATCTTGCGATCGAACGTTCCCTGCTCCACGCGCAGCAAGGCGTACCATGAAACTTGCCTTGCTGTGGCACTCGGCTCGCACTCTCCGCCGATCCCACTTGCGCGTGCATTTCATTTCACTTTTTCGTTCTCGTCCGTTCAGACGTGATCGGGACTGTTCACTCTCGACGTGAGATTGTACAGGTCCTGGACCACTGACAGGTCGACTGCGATTGCAGCAGGGCGCCACCTCGCCTTGTCCTGGTCGTATAGTGGCCCGTCACCGGCGAGATCTACGCTTTCCTTCCGTCTTCCAATCCGTGGTCTCATCGCGGATGTTCTCTTGATTCATGCACAATGCATAATCGTCACTGACATGGAACCCCACAAGTGTAACGAGAGCAGTCTCTCCCCCGCGCATGGACATCTTGCAACAAGTCCTAGAACGATTCACTCAGATTGTAGAGTTTTCGACCACCGTGCGATTGCAGCAGGGATCACCGGTACCCATTGATCAAGCTTGTCGAGATGCTGTAGGGTCCATCTCCGTCAAGAACGGGGAGATCTACGCTTTCCATTATCCGTTCTGGGTCCAACGAGTGAGTGAGCGCCGATATCCCACAGTGATAGCGAGGATCCCACACCGAACTCGACCCGGCATCCTACCTAGAACGGCGTGTTCAGTGTGGACTTTTACCGTGATACTGGCCACCTCCCACGTCCTCGTGAAATGGGGCCCTGACCTTGCTGATCTCGTTCTGCATTTGATCCATCCCTCGTCTACCTTGAGTTCCACCCTGGGCATCGCGATCAACTCTATCCCAGAGCTTGCATTGCGTCGGGGGTGTCTCCCAAGGCACCACATGAAACACCGATGACCAGCCCATCGCCATCTTATTGTACCGCGCCGATAGAAGACGAAAGAACGGAACAATGTCACTTTACCGTTTCCGACCATGTTCTCTTCCCACGTTCCGTCCAGTCCGGTGCCCTCATACTCGCATCCCGTCGACGCGTACCTACCGTGTCTCACCGCAGCGCCCTGTGAGTGTTCGCCGGACGCGTTGCCGTATCTTTTTTCTGCGCATAGATGTCGAGACCCGGATGTGAAACATGGGCGGCGCCCGAGACAATGTACATACGTACGAGAAGCTGGATAGCCGACGTATCTGAAACGTCGTGGTTTGGTCCGTTTTGACGCCGCGCCGATGAGGATCCGGTGCTGGTTTGGAACTTTGGGAGGGGTGAGCTGGCCGGTCGACAATGCAGATATGGTGCGCATCCGCATGAAGCAGACCGGCCATATTGGGAAGGCGCGTAGAGTTGTGGAGAGGACGGACATCGATAGAGGCGCCGATGACAGGTCCGGAGAAGAACGCATCAAATGAACGCACCCACAAACATGGGGAGAAGAGAGTTAGAGCACGACAGGTAAGAAAGAGAGCCGAAATGATCGTCGTGCCAATGACGTCGAACGTCCGAATACCGCCGGGACAACTTGAAATGGTGTCCTGAAACGCCGCCTCATCGGACGTCGTCTTCAGTCCTGTATTCCGTTCCGTTCCGACCACTGTTTCCCACCATCTTTCGAATTCGCGGAACCTTTCGATAGAGTTGGAAGATAGCCTCAAGAGTAACCTACGGCGAGGATCATTTTCGTGCGGTGCTGATAAGGTGGGAGAGTCAGTTTTCCGTTCACAAGGTAACGCGCAGCGGTACCGTGATACAGCGGACCGGTCACCAGACGAACCGTGACCACGGTCTTCGTACTGATAGGCCCCGGTCGAGCGTCTTCAATTGTTATCGGATAAGATTCTGACCCTCATCTAGTGCAAGTTTCCCGCTGATCGAGTTGTCAATGGGTGGGTCGCCGTGGCTAGGACATGGGAGCACAAGACAGCCGTGTCGCAGCAGATGCGAGACGCTGCCAGCGTTGAACATGCTGAAACGAATCTGAGATGGTCCGAAGGGTGCAATGTGTGCAATGATACAGGGGGCTGTGGGGTCGACGTGCACAGGACTCGTGCCAGCCCGGTACGGAAAATGAGCAGAGACCAATCGCCCGGGAACACGGCCTGTTTCAAACACCCCAGACGCCGGTCTGGGCCTAGTATGGGTCTGATTCGAAACGAGTGGCATAGCGATAGCGACAGGACCTCGTAAGTGTACACCAAAGGGAGTTGGAGAACTGTCACGCAAGTCTAGCAACAGGTCTTTTATAGACCCGGGCACACCCGAGGCTGGGTTATGACGAAATACCGTATGTGTCGGTGAGGTACTACGGGTGAGGTCGGATGAAAGAATGAACAGGAATATCTGATGTCCGATCATATGATAATGAGGAGGTGAGATTTGCCAGCAAATCCACACTCGCCAGACAAGGATCCGATGTTTGAAGAACAGGCGGGAATCATCTCACCCGCCGGTCGATCTGCCGCGACCAGATTAAAGATGAGGTTGCGGAACAACGGGAAAAGGGTGAATTAATGGGTGTAAGGAACCAACGTTCCTTCAAGTAGTAGTAACATGATGAAACAACGTTTGCCAGAGAACCACGCAGTCACGTCAATATTGTCATAGCAAGCAGGCAAGTTGATCCACTGTTCGGAGTGACCTGAATATTGGCTTATGTCCTGAGCCCATCCTGAGGGACGTGTGCATAGACTCCGAGTTATCCGAGTCCATGTTCTCCATTCAAGTTCCAGCCGAACAGGGCCAAGGCTTGCCTCGTTACTGAAAGTGCTCTTACCGAGGAGTTGAGAAGCCCAGCGGGGATATATGAAACAGTCGATAAGCGCGATGCATCGGACCGCACAGCAACGACGACACGCGGGGTATGCACATGATTGAATTACACTTGGGAAAGGAACATATCGGCAAGATTAATGATACAATGATATACCCCCCTCGAACTGCTTAGAGTACAATGTGGCTCAAATGCACGGAACGCCAGTCCGGTTTCGCGTCTGTGGCACACGTCCACTCCACATCCGATTCCTCCAATAGCCAATCTTCGCCGCGGCTAAACATGTCCCTGTCCGGAAACACTTCGAGAATCTCCGTTTGGAAACCTTCGGTCTCTAGGGTATACGTCCGGCGTAACTCGCGAGCCCCCCTGATGGTCGGCGTCTCGACGTTGAGGAGACTGAACCGCGGGTGGCGACGGAGTTGCCGGAACGTTTGTCCAATGGGAAACTTGTCGTCTAAAAACAGACGCTCGCTTTCGGGGGAGGTGATGGTGACGATGGAGGTTGCGATGCAGACGACGCGGTTGGCACACGAGAGGTGCACTTGCCGGGATTGTGTGATGGGGTTCTGGGGCGACGCAGGACGCTGACGGGGCGACGTGTGTGCGTAGATGCATCTCACGTTGATAGGTCGTCCGAAAAACGCGCTGTGACAAAAATAATTAATGTGGGACAAGTAGCGGGCAGGAGGGTAGCGGACCTCAGCAAACGTTGGAGGTCACCCTGAGCAGCGAGCATGATGCGCTCAAGGCCAGTCGTATCAATAGGCACACAGGCGAGCTTTTCGAGGTAGGTAAGTTCATGTATCTAACTGTCTCAGATCGATGGAGGCTTGCTGACCTTTACGGTGGTCGATGCAGCGTTGTACGAGTCTTGTGCGAGCATGGTGTGTGATAGTAGTCAAAGGATGAAGGATGTTTAGCGCGACTGTTGAAGTCTAAGAAATGGGTGACGCAACCATCGGTTCATCTGCCCGCTTTATGGTTCCGCCAAAGTGGCAGAGCAAGCCGTGTGCTTCCGACGGTATCTGTACCTGCTCGCACACCCAGATCTGGAACTTCTGTCCTCGCTTCAATATTGATTCACATACTCACATCGAAACATACGAAATCCGAGAAAGCCATATCCGTTATCCAAGAACGATAAAAGTATATCCCCTCGGGCTAAATTAGGGCGTATCTTTGATGGATGTCGTGTACCTGAGCTAGTTAGTCTCACGTCTTTCACGGGGAAACCCTCCACGTTCATGGGTCAAGATAATTTTAACTCTAACCAGGTGGCCCATCTGGCGTCAGTTTATTCAATGGCATCATGGAGACACTTGAAATCGTTAACACCGTCGTTACTTGAGGGTCAATTAGTAAGTAAACGCTCGCGTACCTCGTCTCTCAGTGCATTCTCACCTGATATGTGCAACGATTCTGCCGAGTTGACGGCGAACTCCTCGTGTCACGACCGCTAAAGAAACTCCCTGGAGCAGCTTTATGACATTGCTTCAGGAGTGGGGAAAGAAACATTACCCAAGGGAAAATTATACTTGAAAGATAAATGGTTGGATCTCCAGGGCAAGATCCTCTCACTACACGGCGCCACACTCACAAGGAAGCGCAAGAGGTGCCGTGTAGCTAGAGTGCTTCTCAGCAAACAGGGTAAAAATAAGACCTAGAACCGTTCAAAATAGACTGGACTTGCGAGTATGATGCTATGATATATGACGACTCGGACTGAGAAAACGACTCGGTCACATAACGGCCCGGTGCAAGCAATTTCTTTTGCTAACCTAAAGAAAATATTACTCAATTAGTAAGCGAACAAGGTCCTGCTCAAGCAACTCGCATCGAGCGACTAGTCGAAACTTCAAATGGTACTACAGGGCTCGTTTCCATATCGTTCACTCTTGAATTCTGAAATAGATCTTTGTAGGGAAAGGCCAAAAAGACACGCAAATTCGCCCAGGTGAAACGACTACTCAGTCCCAATGACGCCCGCTTGTATACTGTTTACTCTCCTGTTGGAGTGGGCGAGACATCTAACTATATCTCGACAGGAAAGAGACCCAGTTGAAACAAAAGAAAAGGGAAGAAGAGGAGCAAGCAAAGGCAGTCCGGCGAGTGTACGTGGTCCTATCCATGCGTGGTTCGCCTGCGTTCCATACTTTCTTCTGTAGGCCACAGATGGCTTCGTCTCTTTTTCTTGCGCACAATACGGAGCTCGTACCTCCATACCGTGTGCTTATCGACACCAATTTCATCAACTTTAGCCTTCAAAACAAGCTGGAGCTTATCAGTGGGATGATGGATTGCTTGTATGCCAAATGTGTGTTCTCTGCCGCCCCGCCCCGATAACATCATCTGACCGTTTTTGCCAAGGCATACCCTGCGTGACTGACTGCGTAATGGCAGAGCTTGAGAAATTAGGCCACCGTTACCGTGTGGCTCTTCGGTGAGTCGCGCTTCTTGTCCGTTCCATCGGGAGCTAAAATTTCCCCTAAGAGTGGCCCGTGATCCTCGATTCGAACGTTTGCGTTGCAGTCATACCGGCACGTACGCCGACGATTGCCTGGTGCAGCGCGTGACGTCGCACAAGTGTTTTATCGTCGCCACATGCGATCGTGAGCTCCGCCGACGAATACGGAAAATCCCAGGTGTTCCTCTGATGTACATCGTTGCGAGGCGATATGCTATCGAGCGACTACCTGATCAAGGAGCACCAATATAATTGAAAGGTGAAATTATGGCTAGGTTATCTCGCATCGTGAAGCAGTCGTGAGATGTTTCACGTTCTGAAACAATTCCTCCACGAAATCTGCCCAAGGTTGTGGTTACCCCAATCGCGTCCGGAGGTACAGTTCACACCCCAATCATCGGTGGAACTAGATCGTCCGTTGTCGCGAATGTTTCACCCTCATTACATTTGCGCCTTCTAAGCAGTGATGATTTAATTATGATGTGGAGACTATGAAGATCCCCTGGTGGTGAGGGAGTGGGTCCTGCCTAGCTCTAAGTTACCAGAATTGCGCAACCTGGGCAAACCATAGTTAAATTTGGTCGACCTGGACAAGTATCTCATACCCACCGATACATGTCGAGCAAAGTCGTTGATCTGACAGATTCCTTGCGCGTGGGCATCTATTCCCTGGCTGGTAACCGATGCTTCGAGACTAAAAGCTTCCTAGATAAGACATAGATTCCGGTAGGCGCGCTCCAGGTCTATGGAAACCAATAGATAGACAACTTCCGAGCACTGCATGCGGTCTACCCGGTGACCTTTCAATTATCCGTCCCGTAAGTATCAGCTTCTTCATTAGTGACTCAACACTCGCAACGACTACGAACACACTGCAGGATGCCGCCACTTGAGTCTCCTTATCCGCGACCAACACTTTCACTCGGTACCTCTGAGAAACTAGTGTGTATGGGACCGACAAATGACTTATTTCTCTTTGTATCTCTTTTCCCTGTGAGTCTAAATTGTTTCGTGTGGAGGGTCGCCCCATGTTGATCGAGCTCACGCTGTGCGAGGATGCTTCCTCGTCTAGATTGTACCTTGTAAAATGGATCTGCCGGGCCGCGATCCTAGGTTCGCTTCTGAGAATAAGCGGCTAGACGTTCCTGTACTCACGTGTCTTGACAATGCACCCAATAGTCGAACGGCATGGAATCTCACGCACTGTGTCGGTCACGGTTCCTTCCTACGATGTGCTGTTTACGATCCATCGACTGATTTTAGTGCAGCCGCAGGGAATATTGATTTTCCGCCAGGGACGCGACATGGGAAAAGGCTGTCTACATCGAAACATCCCTCCTATCCACCGCGCCGCTGTCTGTCTGCGTATGATTGATGCCAGGTCTCCATGGCTATGATTTCGAGGGAGGTTGACTTTAATTGGTCTCGAATACTTGCCGTCGGGATCACTCGTGCCCCTCGCCCGGAAAGTTTGTTCTCATGCTACGGTCATCGATGCCCCCTCAAAGTCCAAGGCCCATGAGCAAGCGGGAACGCACTGCCAATCCGGGCTCTCCACGGTCGTCGCGGGTAATTTACTGCGGATACACGTCTGTGCATGTGGTATCAGGGAGGGGGGTGATTTCCTTGGAGTTGTGCCCAACGTTGCCAAAAAAAGTGTTCTCTGAGCGAGGAAGCTACCGACGGTGAAAGCACTGCCGTGTTATCGTCGACGATTATCATGCATGGCTTTCCGCGATCGCGATTGGTGTCAACACCTCACAAACGGCGACTCGAAAAGAAGCACACTCGGAAATGTACAGGCGGGGTTCGACTAACTTGTACAGCGTAACTAGTGGATACCGCATGACGTGATCATAATGAGTGCAACTTATCTGGCGCAGTAGAGGGTCGGACACAATACACGGAGCTTGGTGGACGACGTGGCGACGGGAGTGAAGACAACGGGTAAAGACGGATGAAGGCACTGACAACTGGTCCCGCGATGCTGTTTGGCATCGGGACGAAACCCGAAAAACTTTTGATCAATAGATTCAACATGATCTGTGCCCACGGGAGCCCCATGACGCGTCTTGTGACGAGTCCATTTATCTGCACTGTGCTCCGCCGGCGGGAGTATCTACGAGTCACGTGATATGTCGGCATACGTGACAGCATGTTTGACATTGATCTTGTTCTTCCTGCTTGCCCCTAACGATCGGCTTAGAAGCCACTCGGAACACATGTCACAAAGCGGAGCACGATCAGACGACGAATTCCCTGTCGAAAACCCATATTCATGGTCTCCTTGGGGAAAAATCCCCATACAGGAGTTTGTGACAAAGGTACGGTCGCGGCGGTCCCAAAAAATTAACCCGCATCTGACACTGCGCAGTACAGACCGTCTATGGTACAAAATGACGGTACAAAGCCTGTAAGAATGCGTTCATGTGCGGTCAAAGGTAGAGTGTTGATAAAACTCGTTTAGTGGATATGGGTGAGAAGGAGCGACAACGGGGACTCTTCCTCAATCGAGGACGAAATAGCTGCTGTCGCGGAAGCCACTGCCCTTTGTAGGTACTTGGCCTCAACTACATCGCGCGAGGCTCACGTCTTCCAAAGTGCAACAGGTCACTGAGCGCGTCGAGGAAATCAAGGCAGGCGGGCAACTGATTAGAATAGTTATTCATCTAACAAGTGGTAGAACGACGAGTCAATCCCTACGCGCGGAAGCAAGAAAACGGGTACTCAGAGTAAGAAGGAGGTCCGAGAACAGGTCAACAATTCGCGCTTCCACTTGACTTCCGACTGACGCGTTCATGTAGGCGCAAACCGAAGCTACTCAGAAGTTGAAAGATATATCCAAAAAGTATGGATATGTGGGCGGGAAGTGGTGTGTCTCTCTTGATTCTTTTTGATCGCAGCTCACTTGGTCTACCAGGTTGATTTTTGCTCCGCCGGACAAGGTGGACGCAGTTTGGAGCAAGATAGCTTGTAAAACATCGTCGATATCACGGTTTCATGGCTTACCCTCCTTGAATAGCCTCTCTTGTCTCCGGCCCCCTGTCTTCCACCTCTGCGTACTGTGCAAAGGTCGCTACGTCGCCCGATAATCCTCTCCCCGGGTATCAGCACGTTATTTGTGTATACGTCCCTGATGTCTACGACAAGGAAGATGTTACTGCAGTATGTTCCGAATTGCAATTCAATATCCATCCCTGGATGACACTGAGTTCTATTAGGTCATGAAGGTGCTCTTGAGGCAGCACGGGCTCAATCTCAGTGGAGTGAAATCGGATTTATATACGATAATATGTAGTGTTCGTTTTGCTCCGTACTCGCGTCCTGCACTAACTTTGATATCCAGGTTTGGATAGTAAACATCCCAGTGGCATACCTTCTACTGTAGGTCATTGTGTTTGTTTCTTTTCCTATGTCGCCATGAAGATTTTGTAGGTCTGGAAGAATGTGTCATTGTTGAAGGACTCGGAGATCAAGGTAAATGTGTAATCAGTACCTTTGATGTTTGCTTAGCCTTCGTTCTACAGGAGCTGAAAGACGCTTATTTTGCTGAGCTGTCTGCCTCGAAAGCCGCGGCATCTACAACAGCAGATCAATCCAAAGAATCAAAACCGGCTCAAGGAAAGTCAAAACCTCTTATCAAAAGGAAGGCTGTAGAGGATCCCTTTGCATCTGATGATGACAATGCCGTTAAGGATGGAAAGGGTAAAGGCGTCGAAGCCAGTAGTAAATCTCCAGTCAAGAAAAGGAAAACCTCCTAGCTGAAGCTATTGAGCTGAGCTTTCTCCGTTGTCTATTTGCAACATGTCGTGATGGAGTAGTATGTTACGGTGAGTCTGAAATGTCGATGAGTTCTTTATGATGATATTGATACATCACTCCAAAGGTCGAAGTCTTCTTTGCATCGACAAAATACCAATTTTTTCTACAGCTAAGAGATGCAAGAGAGTTCACCCTATTTCGCAACATCAGTGATCACAAAAATATAAGTCTTATGCATTCTGACCTTGAAAGAAATCGCGGCTTCCCTTTTGTTCAAAAACAGTCTGGCGAATTTTGAAGCAGCGACCAAGTCATCTTTTGCATCACACTGCGAGTGCGCCAGAGGTTGAACAAAACAGTCGATGAACTCTTGGGTGTTACGTGCATTCCACGAGTCTAAAATAGAGAGGGCTGTCTGAACATACATCCAAAGAGCCTCGTGAACCGGATATTCCTGCACAAGAGAGATGCCATGGTCCGGAAGACCACCCTTGATAATTATCTCCATCAGAGACGATTCCCCGCTCTGGAGAGCAGTATGAGAAAGTGCGACAATGTGATGAACAGCGCTGTAATCAGATACGTGACGGTCGATCCATCCCTTGATTCCTGTGATTTCGTCGTGGAAAACGGAAACAAAGTTGATGGTGTCCATGCCAGTGAGGTAATCCGAGAGAAGGCTCCGCATGCACATCAAGCGATGCGTCCACGCGAAGTAGTTTCGCGGATAGAGTTCGCAAGCTCGAGACACCAAATTGAGTTCTCGTCGGAGTGCTGCTTGCGACTCGAACTGAAGACGAGAGTGGGAATTCGTGTTCGTGATATTTGGGGCATAGGCTGTGCTGAGGAGCCACCGCCTGTGATACCACAGCTCGGCATGTTTGGCGCAGTGTCGTGAGGAGAGAAGGGATGACATGAAATGCAACTCATCATGTGGATCGATCAGGTGCATTCGAATGAGGTGCTTTCTGGAATTAAGAGCTGTTTGATGGGATGGATTGGCGAGAAGTAGAACTGACGATGACGAGGTAAGGATGGGGACGAGAAAGGTGTCGAAATCATGGTTCAACCGTGTTGATGCGCGAGCAGACTTGAAGATGCCGACAGCATGGAGATAAAGTTTGTAGAGCGTCTTCTGTGGAATACCGAGGTTGGCCTCTACGAAAAGGAATGGGGAAAAGGATGGGTCCGACCCGATGTCCTGGGTCCAGGTCGAGCCATCGCCGGGAAGGATCTCGATTGTCTGACTGGGAACATATGTGGGTGTACATGCACTCTAGACGACATTACTCACGGATACCTAGCCAAGAGCGATATGAGGAGTTGATATGTTTCCGAGATCGCGGTAGTCGACATCCCGGTGGATATCGTGTGAACGCAACTCTCGCACAAACCATGACTATATCGGACTCAATGTATGCCTTTACTCTTTGCAGGTATATGCCGTACGAGGAATCCTTTGACAGGAGAATGCCAAAGGAATGAGACATGTGTCCAGTGTGTCTAGCTGGAATTCGCGCCATGTCAGAATCCACCATGCCCAGGAGGCTCGTCCGCGCCCTTGTTACCGCCTATGTAACCAGTGCTATCGTCTATTCCTCTTGTTCTCTATTCATGACCGCAACGCTGAAAATAAAGGGATGGTTCGCTCTCAACCCCGAAGGAACGAGAGCTAGTGCAAAACTGCGAACACTCAAGAACACCTTGATCCCGCCGAACCTTCCTGACGAGATACTGTACTGGCCAGCCGCATCCGCCGACGAACGCGACCTCAGAGGCAGCCGTGTCGCTATGAAGGAATCACTCTTTCTCTCGAAAACCTTCTCCCAGAGTTTGCAGCCGTGCAAAATCGTTCCGTTTTACTACAAAGGTTCCGCAACATTCGAAGATGATGATATCACCATTACGACCCTCGTGACTTTCAACCGATTCAGAGTGTTTGGTGAACTAGCTAAACGATATAGAGGTGTGTGGATATCTTTCGAAACCGCCGTCCTCATACGATAACCGCAGGCCCGATATCTGCCGCCGTTCATGTCGAACCCAACAATTCTCACATCGTCCTCGATGCACTGCACGACCTATATACATCAACTCCAGGAATGTCCAAGTTCGTCGACATACACCTCGTCCTTTCCCCATTCGCTCGCCAGTTGAACACGTGGCGCAATGCTGCGCGTTTATTCGCGCGTACGGAGTTTATCATGATGCTAGACGTCGATTTCGTCATTTGTACCGACTTTCGAAGTCATATTCGCGCCGGATTGAGTGATGAGGTTGGGCGCAGCCTTAGGGATGGTCACGCGGCGCTAGTCGTTCCTGCGTTTGAATACCTCGATCAACGGGATGGCGTCGATCCGGACACATTTCCAACTGACAAAAAGGTTCTTCGATTTCTACTTTTACCCCGACTAAAATAACTTCATGTCAGGTTCTCCTGGAACTTGTCGAAGCGGGGAAAGTCGACATGTTTCATAAGTTGTGGACTCCGGGGCATAACTACAGTGATTACCCTCGATTTTACACTGCTGCTTCCGGAGAGGTGTACAAGATCAAGCAATACCAGTCCGCATATGAGCCATACGTCATCTTTAAGAAGGAGGGACCACCTTGGTACGTGCTAGCACTCCCTATTGAAGTTTTTTATCATTTGACATCGTTCTTCTCGCTGTAGGTGCGACGAGCGCTTTGTGGGCTATGGGGGAAATAAGGCAGCTTGTCTGTACGAGATGTATCTTTCCGGGGTGTCGTTCTTTGTCCTCGCGGATCATTTCCTGGTTCACCAAAGTCACGTGTATGAAGAAACCGCCCGCAGGCTCGAGGTTAGTTCGTTCTACAGTCCATGTGCTTTGTCCGACGTGCGCGGTTATTGCAGCGTAAAAGCAATCGCAAGGTTTACCAAGATTTCAAGGAAGAGCTTTGTCTCCGGTGAGTTCCTGGACTTATTTCTGCTGTTGGCCGGACTTGTTGATGGTCTCCCCAAGCTATCTCAGACAGCATCGTGATGCGGGTACATTAAACACCACTTTGGGACGCAACGTCATAGAGGAATGCAAGAAGCTTAAAGGGGTTTCGAGCTCAGCTGTATATGTATGTCTTGTTTCGATCCTTTGCTGAAGCACTCCTAACCCCGTCTAGATCATAAATGGAAAGGTGTAGCACACTTTTTGTGAAGTCCAGATATCCCTGCGCCTGTCATATGGTTCTCCGCAATGTTATGTTACCGAAGGTGACGTTTAATTGGTTCTTGATGAGGCTCGGTGGTATTTGGATTATAAGCTTCGACTTATTTGGCGGAACCCTATTTCACAATTAGATAGCAAAGTTACGCCGTTTTTATGCGGATACGGGATAACGAACTCACCGACCCGTATCAGAGAAGCTGGTCGGGAACTGGGCTCTCCGCCCGTTGGTTGCCAGTGATCTTTACTAGGCACACAATACATCCCGTAACCATCCACTGCTTTCATATCGCAGGGTAGGCGTGCCGCGAAGAGCTTCGCCTTTGTTGCCAGATCAACAATCTGGCCACCGGCCGTTCGGTGCTCTGGATGTTCACCGGATTCCGAGGCCCTTGGGATGGTCCGGTCCATCACTTAAATCAAACGTTATTGCGTCTGGGCATCACGGGTCCGTCACGGTCTGTCTCGATTCAAGAAGGTAAGGATCCGCTGAATCTAAGGTCGCCAGGTACGAGTTTTAGAACCAATCGTTGCGCGCAAGAACAAGATATGTGCTTGAATCAAGTTGCGATCACCTCATTGCCATTTTCAGGAATCCGGTTATCCGGGAGCAGTGCGATTGCCAAGTGCCTCTGATCCGGTTAAGTTGACCGAGCGGTGCCGGTTTACCAAGCGCTCACGTCTGGTAACCCAGTCAGGGCCTATTGGAAGCTGCTGCGAAACAGAACATACAATTAATTTCTCTTGGTACAGATGGCATCGTTTTGACCACTACAGCATTTAATTTCCTGTGGCGTCAGACCTACCGCGCATCATAGATTAACATCTCCCTGCTTAACACTCTGGACATGGACCCTTGCCAGCTCATCGCGCAATGCATGGCGAGACTTCCCCGCCGAACGTACTTTTCTCATCCAGAGTCATCCCTTGATGATTTCTTTGCTGGGGAAGAGAGGAGACTTATAGGTGCAACCCGTCGAGGGGTCGGCCCATCAACCACTGAACAGGGGCCACGGTACGTGCCACTCGTCCTCGAGGCTTGAAAAAAAAGTGAACTTTCCGCAGACTGGCACCGCACGAAATTCGGTTCTTGAGGTCAGTCCGCGAAAGTCTTGGAGGCCAGATCCACCCCCCTGCGACGAACACAAGAACCCCTGAAGCCAGCTTCCGTCGCCACCAGGGACGAACTCCTCCAAGTAGCTATTGCTCCAACACGGTTGACCGACGCCTGAGCGCAACGGTTGTTGAGCCTGTTTCGAGCCAAGGATTGCGTGCGATTGATATCCGTCCGCTTCCCGCAGACGCCAGCGGATTGCCAACCTCTTCCTTTTCGAGACCATTTCCGGCCTCATATTCGTCCGCCGCATCGACCGATCCCCCAGCGCCTATGATGACATCTATTCCGCACGTGGCACCCTGTAGAGACGCTTCCGAGCCTGTACAGCCGCAAAGCAAAGTGAGCGCCCCCAATAGCCTCTCGCGGTACCAGTGTCAATGGGAGATAGCCGAGCAGCGACTCTGCGGGGAATGGATTGAAGGTGGAAGCAAGGAGATCTGGGTGCACATCCGAACCTGCCATGGTTTGAAGGGCCATTACGGCGACCGGTGTCGTTGCAAGTGGGATGGGTGCCAGGAGAGGCTCAATGTCAGCAGTCTTCACCGACACCTTGCCATGCACCTGGATATCAAATGGCGTTGCTCCAACTGCGATGGGATCTTTGCACGACACGACTGCGTGCGTAAACACATCCGGGAGAACAAGGGGTGTCATGGCGCTGAGGCTGTCCATGCTGCTCCATGCTTGGATGTAGCTGGTTCATCGTCGGCATCATTGAACTGGTAAGGGTCATTTACACGTTAGTCACCCTGCTGAATGTCAAGATGAGCAGATACCCTATAGATGCCTTGTGTTTCCTCGATAGAATAACACTTCACGATTCAGGAGCTTAGTGTACTCACCTGAGGTTGTAGTAATCAGATAAGATTGTGGGTAGGGCAAACGTGGCAAATCGGGATTCGGCCTGTGGCGGTGCAAAAGTGGTGGTGCGGGCCTAGTTATTCGTTCTTAGTTTACTCAGACGATCATTCGACTTTTACTGCTTTTACCTTTTGTCTTCCAGACCGACTTTGGGGGCTTGTATAGCTTTCTGGTGGCTTTGCTCATCATGGCCACGTCTCGTAGAAGTCGAACACGTCGAGCTACGTGGCTGGCCTTTGGGCTCGTTGCGCTCGCTGCATTCTCTGCCTCTGCACAACCAGAAGAATCATTCACGGTCGCGAGTGTAAGGCATTCGTTCGAGACTCGTTGGTGTCTTGGTTAATGTGTTCTCTCAGGTACAACCCGACCCCACACTTGAATTCGATGCGCGTGATGTTCGCGAGACACCCGTACGACCCCGTATAACATTCTCCGGGCTTTCTAACTCATTGATTACCCTTCCGCTTTGCAGGTGGCTCAACGTACGCCAGTGGACGCCGAACACGCAACAGAGGGTTTGTTTTTTGTCCGCTGAAATTGCACACAACAATTAACAATTAACTAGCTGCCCGTGCCTTTAAGCTTGCGATGATCACACTTTCCAATCTCACCGCGCAGCCGCCACCGTATGACCACGACCCATTCTCGCAATCAAGTACCTCTCAAGCGTCGTTCATGTCATCCTATCTGCCCAACGCCCAGGGCCAAGGACCCATCGGTAGTGCCATCCGCATAGCAATCAAACTCCATCAAAAATTCTCTCCTTTCCGGATTTTCTCTTGGTTGGATAGTTCGGCCACCGCCGCGCGGAGAAAGGACGAGGAGATGCGCGGGAAAGCTATCAAGGTGATCGATTTGCTCCAGTACTCCGCCGAGCTCGGAAATACGGAGGCGCTGTACGCCCTTGCTCGTTTGTCTCTTGTACGTTCTTTCTGTTTGATCTGTGTGGCTTGTATTGAAGCCACTTTCTTCACAGTTTCCGCCCAGTGTCTACTTTCCGTCGGATCCCAAGCTTGCACACTCGTACTTCTCCACGCACGCGTCCTTGACCGGAAACGCGTCTTCCCAAGCAATCATTGCCTTCTTCCACGCCACAGGGTATGCGGACACGGTACCTGTGGATCAGGTCAGGGCTATGTTGTATTACACTTTCGCTGCACAGGGGGGACACAAAGGCGCGCAAATGGCACTCGCATACCGTTACTGGAGTGGTATCAGTACATTGGAAGATTGCTCTCGAGCCGTGGAATGGTACGAAGCAGCTGCTGATACAGGTAAATGTCCCCCTTGTATGTAGTCCGTGAACCCACTAATCCGCGTCGACAGCAATGATGATGTTCTTGTCGGGTCCTCCTGGTGGCCACACCCTGCCCTACACGCACACACGGCTCTCTGATTTGGACGGCGGTGTGTACGGACCGGGTGCCAGTGTCGCCTCGACGGGACTTAATGTCGTGAAACCGGCTGTGAAAGCAGGCTTTGCTCAAGCCGCAGGCGAAACATGGGAAGACCTTCTCGAGTATTATATGGTATATCTTTCACATCACGATGCCGCGTGCGTTGACTGACTTCTTCTGCCGTCTAGTTTAACGCCGATCGCGGCGAAATGGATTTTGCATACAAGCTGGGCAAGATTTTCTATCAAGGAAGCATCTATGGAACCGCGGGTGGGACCGCCTCTGGTTCGGAGGGTGTAGGGCGTATCGGTCAAGATTTCAATCTCGCTCGAGCCTATTTTCTCAAGATCGCGCGCCAAGTCTGGCCCCGTGAACCGATCAGTCCACTTCAGCACAACGTCATGAGTGACAAGGCTGAGGGTATCACTCAACCCGGGTGGGCGGCGAAAAGTGCTGCTTACTTGGGTAGGATGTACCTGCGGGGTGAGGGTGTGAAGCGGGACTATGAGATGGCAATGATGTGGTTTGAACGCGGGGCAGAGTTTGA
Organism: Zangia roseola; assembly: GCA_038090095.1. Lineage (NCBI taxonomy): Eukaryota > Fungi > Basidiomycota > Agaricomycetes > Boletales > Boletaceae > Zangia > Zangia roseola. Next base: position 17,262 of record JBBPMD010000209.1, read on the forward strand.
TGACCGGGAGTGCCACAATGGTTTGGGTATCATGTGGAGAGACGGCCTGGTCAAAGGGCGTCAGGATGTGAGCAAGGCGCTGGGACATTTTTCGCATGCGGCAGGGCAAGAATTGGCAGAAGCACTTGTCAACATTGGCAAGCATCATTATGGTATGTTATACGGACTACGTCTTGTTCAACGACCTGACTTCCAAATCAAGGCAGAGGCGAGTTCAAGTTAGCCGTGACTTACTTTGAGAACGCCATTCGCTGTGGGTCTCCGTTTGAAGCACACTTTTACCTCGCCAAGATCCACACGATGAATATGCGCACTCCTGGATTTTCTCAAGGGTATGCGGCCGGTTCGTGTGCACACGCTGTTTCGTTTTTCAAGCTCGTTGCGGAACGTGGCGTTTGGGACGAAGACCTTGTTGATGATGCCGAGTTTGCTTGGGGCAGCGGCACTGCGCGCGGCAAAGAAATGGCCATTCTCAAATGGTGGGTTGCAGCTGAGGCAGGGTCAGAAGTGGCTCAGAATAACCTCGCGTATGTCTTGGACCAAGGTAGGCGTTCAGTGGTCGTACACCGGAACTATGGTATTGACGGTAATCTTTAGATAGAAGTATCTTACGCTTGACGCGCTTTGCTCCTATCGAAGCATCCAACGATACCGCGCGGCTTGCACTGACGCAGTGGACTCGCTCTGCCACGCAGCGCAATGTCGATTCGTTGGTCAAAGTCGGGGACTATTATTACCACGGTCTTGGTGTGCTTGATGAACCTGAATCGATCCGCTGGGAAAAAGCGGCCAAGTATTATCAGAGTGCGGCCGATACGCAGATGAGCGCTCTTGCGATGTGGAATCTGGGATGGATGTACGAAAATGGCGTCGGTGTACCTCAGGTGAGCAACAACACCCCCAGGATCGGTAGACCTAACCGCCTTCTTGGTAGGATTTCCATCTCGCAAAGCGACACTATGATCAAGCGCTCGAAACGAATAGCGAGGCATACCTTCCCGTGCTGTTATCCTTGGTTAAGCTGTATGCTAGAAGCATTTGGCACACGTTGCAGGGTGGGAAAAATGGTCTTCCTCTGTGGGGACACGACGAAGATAAATGTACAGTTTTCTTGACGTTCTTTACCGATTCTCGCGCTAATGATGTTCCTGTAACAGTATCCATCGCGGAGAGGATTGACTTGAAACGAGAAATTGATGCTACTTCTCCGCCGCAACCGGAGTCCGAGGATAGGGTTATATCCGCCGCCGAGGAACTGGAGGACGATCTCCGGGATGATGGTTCCTGGTACATTGGGAAGGCGAGGGAAGAGTTTCACAGACGCCGAATGGGCGGAGCACGTCGCGAAGAAGAGGAGGATCCTGTGCAGGTCAGTTAGTCGAGTGTGTCGCTGTGGTTCATATTAGCTGAGTGCAACTCATTTCAGTGGGCAAGGGACAGAAGAAACGCCGGGAATGAGCGAGACGGTGACTTTGGACCAGAAGACTACTTTGATGCGGCGTTGCGGGGTGGCCACCGTGGGGAGGAAGTTGAGGATGAGTTTACGGAGACGATGTTACTCGTGGGTCTGTGTCTGGCTGTTGCGATCCTCATCTACGTCCGGACTCGGATCGTAGAGCGCGCACGGCGGGAACGGGAGGAGCGACAACCTGGAGAGCAGCAGCAGCAGCATCTTGGGGTGTTCCCTCCTCCTGGTGACCCAGCGCGACAAGACTGGCTAATTTGGCGATGATACATGGACTTGTATATCTATTGACATTTTATGGATTCCCTTGGTATGGCAGTGACACGGGCCGTACCTTCCTTGTTTGGCTGTGCTTGGTGCGCTGGCAACCGTCTGTTGAGTGGGTCAGGTTAGTGGGTCACTGTTTGAACGTTGACGCGTCTGCCGTGCCCAACGACAACGACGTCGAGTATCTCCTAACGTCGTACGCCAAAACCCTCGCATTCTGACCACCACGAGGTCCATTGAATTCTCGACCGACTATATACCCCACACGTTACCCGAGCCCTATAATACGTGAACACGATGATCCTTGACCTCGCAGCGCTCGAAGAACCCGTCACTCGCATCCTCACCGCACCCGGAACGGACTTGTCGACGATCAGCGCGAAACGCGTGCGCAAGACGCTGCTCGAGGACCCAGCATATGCGTTCCTGGAGTTGACAGCCGAGGTGCTGAAAGCGCGGCGTGAGGACGTGGATAAGGTCATTGCGCGGATATTCGAGGACGTGAACCGGGCTGCGTCGAGCGGGGGATCGAAGCGGAAGCGGGAGGACGAGGAGGACGGGGGAGACGAGGCGAGCGAGGGCGACGGGGAAGCGGAGGGAGAGGAAGACGACGAGGTCAAATCCAAGACGCCAAAGAAGAAGAAGACAAAAAAGAGCAAGAAGAGCGTGGAGGAGAGCGATGCGGCGCTGGCGCGCAAGCTGTCGTCGGAGATTAATAGTCGGTCGCGACGGGGTGCACCGTTGACTGCGGGCGCGTCGAGCTCGCGCAAGGCAAATCGCAAACCCAAGAAAAGTGCGGAGACGATCGATTCGGACGAGGCGGAGGGGGACAAGCCGAAGAAACGGGGAACTGCCAAGGGTGGGTTCGCAAAGGAGTACACGCTCAGGTGAGGCATGACGTACCCGTTTTGCGCCCTGACGGCGGCTGACTGTGACCGCGTTGTAGCGCGCCGCTGTCTACGGTGCTGGCGGTGGAGAAGCTGTCTCGCCCACAAGTTGTCAAAAAATTATGGGAATATATCCGTCAGAACGAGCTTCAAAATCCTTTGAACAAGAAGGAGATTATTTGCGACGATGCACTCCGTGCTGTATTTGCTGTCGACAAGATCGACATGTTCAAGATGAACAAAGTATTGGGACAGTAAGCAGGTTTCGCGTCTCCGACCGTCGTCCCGCTCATGTTCCCCATAGACATCTTCATGAGGGGTAACGCTGTGAGGTCATTAGGACTACATATCCTTGGTATCAAGTACAGTATTTATTTTAGCTTGACGTTCGTCAGGGCTACTCTGTACGACTTCAAGTTGTTCGAAAATCGAATGTACATGTTCTTTGTATCGTCGCGCGGGATACATTGCAAACCGAGTTACGTTAGGGAGCAAGCTAAAAATACTATCATTAGTTCAAATTTTGAAGTTTCATCCATTCCTTGTCGTTCGCGCTGAAATCAACACCCTTCTTTTTCCACCATTGCCTTGCTTTGTCCCCTCCCCCAATTGCGTCTTCCAATGCCTCCTCGATGTCGCACATCCGATACTGAATTGGGAGCCCGCTCTGATCCCACCAGTCAAGAACTTCACTTCGGTTATGGCGTGTCGCTCCAACAAGCGCCTCTCCATCGAAAGAAACTTGCAGACCACTCCCCAACCACCATTCCAAAACATCAACCTTCCCGAGACAACTCGCATGCTGCATCACATGGCGGTCGTACTGGTACTCTAGTTGTGACATGGCCCACCATTCGAGAACACCGACGTGCCCTGCCGCACTCGCCATGTCCATGACGCGACCGATTTTGAGTGGCAAGCTCTTTTGCACATGCTGTCGTTTCCACCAGTCGAGCACGGCAATGTGGTTTTTCGAGCTTGCCTGCTCGAGCGCGGCTGCAGTGTAATCGAGCGGGAGTCCAGAGGCAGCCCACCAGTCGAGAGAGGTGATTTTTCCGTGGCGCGAGGCGGCATCGATGGCATCCGCAATAGTGCCTTGTTTCGGAGGGAGTACTAATTCGGAGTGTTGCTCGATGCCATGTTTCCACCAAGCCAGCACGGCCGTCCGCCCGTGCTTGGATGCCGTAATCGGAATCAGATCGTCTCCAAACACCGATAGGAAGATGGGTCGGTGCTGCGTGAGTAAGAATTCGAGCACGTTGACGTACCCAAAAGCGATGGCGGCAGCGGCGCCAAGCCGTGTGGGTGGGTTGAGGGCAGGGTCGGAGGCGCGGATGAGTGGCACGGAGCCGGTGAGCATAGCGAGATCCGTGGCGCAAGCGGCACCCCACCCGTGGGGTACGGGGAGGGAAGTGGGTATTCCGAGTGCACGAGAGAGTGGCCAGTCGCCTAGATGTTCCACGATGTCTGACAGAATTTCGACAGGGAGGTCGGGTGTGCGCGACTCCGAGTTCGTCGTGCCCTCGACGGAATCGGATGATGATGTCAGACTTTCTACGGATGCGGTTGGGAAGTGATACGTGTGGAAGTCGTGATGCGCTAATCGTGACACCAGCTCAGAATCTGCTCCGGACGTTGGGAGGTTGCGGACTTTGAGAAAGAACACCAGCTCCTGGTGGGTGAATCTGGCATAAGCGCTGTATACAATGCTCAGTGGTCTGTCACAGCTCTAGTTGCAAGTTTAGTTGAGTGTGGGATTCGAGGACAAACGGTTTTCACATACCGCCATATGTAGTTGAATGGTAGTAGCTAGAAGCTAATAATGTGTCGGTGAGAGTCGCATGTTCTGGCGTCGCCTGACATATCACGTGCTCCCAAGTACCCTCCGACTCAACGTTCAACTCTGATCAACGCATTCAACACTGCCAACAGCGTATCAACAGACGCCCGGCAGCGTCATCGGTCCAATGATAGTACTAATCTCCATATCTCCTTCAAGGATATCGTGCTTCCAACAACACATCAGAACAGCCTCCGAGGAACTACTCCGCCAACCCGGCGCTCGCAAGTAGGTACGTTCTCGGAATGGTATTCACTTGATATATAATCATGATGCGAACACCGCGTACCTTGCATCGTACTTACTAGCAGGTCCTTGAGCATGCACGTTCGTACGACGGTGACGACAACGGTACGGTGAGCCCTCCTGGCTCTCAACCCCGAGGACAAGTGGTTTTGTTTCTGCGTCTGGCTTCACGCTCTCCGTCGACCAGAGCCAAACACGCCTGCTCTATAGCGAACGGCGCGTCTCGAGCTGCAACCCGTCGCATTGTTTGTCGTCTTTCAAATTTCATGCGTTCACCATTACTGATGGACCCGTCTGTCATCTCTGCTCTCATGCTACAGCTGGTACCCTGTTTCATTTCATCTAGTTACCTCGTACATACAGAGGGGGGAGAGAAGACAAAAGTCATATGTCTGGGCTAGATCCATTCACCCTCCGTTCTTTTGTAATACCATTCCTTTGCCGATAGCGGTATTTGACTTAGGAACCTCAGGAAGGGGGGGGGGTTAGGGACGAGACTTGTAGTGGTCGACAGCAACAGCCTGTGTTCATGTTCCGACCCGAGAGAAGCCGTTTGTCATCGTCAAACGACGCTCGCATTCTCTCCTCCTGTGATCTGTGGAGGCGGTAGGGGTTGGCAATAAGAGATTACGGTAGGCTGAACGAAAGGTGTCAGTTGTATGACCCGATAAATGGACATGGACAGACCTCAGTGATTCTTGAACCGAACTCAGGCTAACGTACCTGCTGGCATGAGATATGCTGGCTATTGGTGATTGATGATGATCAGCGACAGACAGGGATACCAAGCGCTTCGATCACTTCCCCTCGACTCGATCCGGGCCATGGGCAGAGCAGATAGTATGATTCAGAGGAAGGGGGTGGCAATTAAGTTGCATCGGCCCAAGGAGCGTGTTCAAAGGTATTCGCGCGCGGTTTCAAGACCGCGTATAATATGGCGGTACTGTGGGGTAGCACGGGTTTAAATTCTGTAGAGCAGCTTGGTCAATGGGTCACTCACCTCACCGTTAACACGGAGACACAATCCAGCGCAATGTCGGAGCGCTGAAGGGCCTTCTAATAGTTGTGAAGGCATTGCATGTTGCGCTCCTACCTCTCGTCATATACTCCATTCCCTCGAATCATCTCGACCATTGTCTGGGGATGTCTTGGGCACGCCATCCTCCCCGAGATTGAGCTGGTAAGTCTGAATTGGTCGGCGAAGAAAGGACCCACGCGGGTGTTGTACGGGGCTGGGACAACTAGCCGCTGAAAACCGGAGACTCAGCATGTCGAACGCTGTTCGTGGATGTCGGGACTACGGTTCACGTGGCAAGCTTCTATACAGACGATTGGAGGTACCGCACGCAGTCCGGAACGCCAAGACTATGGGAGCGAATGTTCCTTCGGAGAGGGACCACCCGCACTGCCAGTGGTAGGATGAGTTGGGAATGGGAATTGAGTGTATGGACAGGCGTTTACATAACGTTGAACGCTGTTGTCGCGTGTTGTTGACGCCTACTCGTAGACATTCACACCGAACAAGCAACACCTGCAATGCCACGATTCCGGTTATTTCGACGCGCTCCCAAAGCTCCCACTGAGGCTTCCAAGGCTTCCAAGGCTCCAGAAACTTCTGAAGTTCATGAGATTCTTGAGGTCCCTGAGAATCCTCAAGTCACTGAAACGCCTCGAGCTTTGCAGATCGATAACATCAGAGAGAAATTCGGACGGTTCAGAATTCTTATCATTGGCCGGGCCAATGCCGGGAAGACTACAATACTCAAGCAGATCTGTAACTCGACGGAAGAACCGGTGATCTACGATGGAGACGGGAACAAGGTGTGCATTAACTTCATAGTATCTGTAATAGTGTGGATTGCTGATGGCCTGCGATCAGATCGATCTGGCACAGATCGAGGAATCCAGGGATGTGAGTCCCAGAGTTACAGTGACTTCGTCATTGGCAACACTCCACTGATGCCTCTCAAGCGTGGAATGCATAACATCGAGAATGAACTGGTCTTTCAAAGCAACCCAAATTTTATTTTTCATGATTCGCGAGGGTTTGAAGCTGGCAGTATAGAGGAATTCAAGCATATGAAGAACTTTGTTTCAGAGCGTGCAAAGACCACATTTCTCAAGAAACGGATCCATGCTATATGGTGATAGGCATAGGCAGTAATATGTTCAGCATACTAACATTGGCATCTTGATGAACAGGTACTGTATTCCAATGGATCAATACCACAGGGCTGTCTTGGCTGCTGAGGAAAAGTTTTTTAGTGAGTGTGACATAGGAAGTGGTGAGTGTTGCTCAGCTATGATAGTTATTTGCCCATCTTTTTTCTCTCTCCATAGTGCCTGTTGTAGTTGTGTTCACAAAATGTGATGCACTCTTAGTGCAAGCACTTGCAGCATTACCACCTAAGGAGAAAAATCTGCCTCAAGAACAAAAGCTTGCAGCAGGGCAAAGTTATGCTGAGGAGATGCAGAGGAAGAATCCAGCAAGGGAGAAACTGGAGAGTATGAAATATAATCCAAAAGCTTATGTGGAGGTAAAAGGTATGTATGAGAAGTAATTTAATACAATGTCAATATTGATTCTTGTTGAAAAGATCTCCATAGATCTGAAGAGGGGTGTAAAATTTTGTTGGAAAAGACAGCAAGGGCCTTGAATGAAGAAGCTTTGCAAAAGCTACTTGTGACTACACAGCAAACAAATATCATGCTCTGTATTGAGTATGCTGTGAACAGGTATCTAACACAGAGTTCACAAAATTTAAGTGAAATTATTCATGTCTTGCAGGGTTTTGATACCAGCTATTGGTATTGCATACAACAACAAAGGAGAAACAAATGATCTGCAACAGGAGATGGTAGAAGAAATTGCATCATGGTTTCCACATGTTCAGGTATGAAATTTTGCATATACATATGATAAACAAAGAAATAGGTGACATTGTAATTCATATGATTGCATTCATAGAGAGTAAGTGCTCTGAGTGTGGTTTAGGATTCAGAAGGATGCTGATCCATGACCCTCTGTCCTTGCCCCTGTCCTCTCATTCATAGAGAGTAAGTGCTTTGAGTGTGATTTGACATTCAGAAGGATGCTGATCCATGACCCTCTATCCTTGGGCTTGTCCTCTCATTCATAGCAAGTAAGTGTTCTAAGTGTGATTTGGCATTCAGAAGGATGCTGATCCATGATCCATGATCCTGTCCTCTGTCCTCTTATTCATAGTATGTAAGTGCTCTGAGTGTGATTTGGCATTCAGAAGGATATTGATCCAAGTCCCTCTGACCTTGCCCCTGTCCTCTCATTCATAGTTTGTAAGTGCTCTGAGTATGATTTGGCATTCAGAAGGATGCTGATCCATGATCCTCTGTCCTTGTCCTTGTCCTCTCATTCATAGTTTGTAAGTGCTTTGAGTGTGATTTGGCATTCAGAAAGATACTGATCCATGATCCTTTGTCCTTGCTCCTATTCCTCTTATTCATAGGAAGTAAGTACTCTGAGTGTAATTTGGTATTCAGAAGGATGCTGATTCATGATCCATGATCCTTGCCCTTGTTCCTCTCATTCATAGGAAGTAAGTGCTCTGTGTGATTTGGCATTCAGAAGGATGCTGACCCATGTCCCTCTGACCTTGTCCCTGTCCTCTCATTCATAGGAGGTCAGTGCTCTGAGTATGATTTGGCATTCTGAAGGATGTTGATCCATGACCCTCTGTCCTTGTCCCTGTCCTCTCATTCATAGGTTGTAAGTGCTCTGAGTGTGATTTGACATTCAGAAGGATGCTGATCCATGATCTTCTATCCTTGTTCCTGTCCTCTCATTCATAGGAAGTGGGTGCTCTGAGTACAATTTGGCATTTAGAATGATGCTGATCCATGACCCTTTGTCCTTGTCCCTATCCTCTTATTCATAGCTTGTAAGTGTCATGTGTGATGTGGCATTCAGAAAGATGCTGATCCATGACCCTATGTTCTTGCTTGTGTCTTCTTATTCATAGCAAGTAAGTACTCTGAGTGTGATTTGACATTCAGAAGGATACTGATCCATGATCCATTGACCTTGCCCCTGTCCTCTCATTCATAGCTTGTAGGTGCTCTGAGTGTGATTTGGCATTCAGAAGGATGCTGATCCATGATCCATGATCCATGATCCTGTCCTCTGTCCTCTTATTCATAGTATGTAAGTGCTCTGAGTGTGATTTGGCATTCAGAAGGATGCTGATCCATGATCCTTTGTCATTGGCCTTGTCCTCTCATTCATAGCTTGTAAGTGCTCTGAGTGTGATCTGGCATTCAGAAGGATGTTGATCTATGACCCTCTGTCCTTGTCCCTGTCCTCTCATTCATAGGTTGTAAGTGCTCTGAGTGTGATTTGGCATTCAGAAGGATGCTGATCCATGATCCATGATCCTTGCCCCTGTTCCTCTCATTCATAGAGAGTAAGTACTCTGAGTGTGATTTGGTATTCAGAAGAATACTGATCCATGATCCTCTATCCTTGTCCCTGTCCTCTCATTCATAGTCTGTAAGTGCTCTGAGTGTGATTTGGCATTCAGAAAGATGCTGATCCATGATCCTCTGTCCTTGTTCATATTCCTCTCATTCATAGTCTGTAAGTGCTCTGAGTATGATTTGGTATTCAGAAAGATACTGATCCATGACCCTCTGACCTTGCCCCTGCCCTCTCATTCATAGGAAGTAAGTACTCTGGTGTGATTTGACATTCAGAAGAATGTTAATCCATGACCCTCTGTCCTTGCCTGTGTCTTCTTATTCATAGCAAGTAAGTACTCTAAAGATTCATTCTTCCTTGCAATCTCATTCTTATATATATATATATATATCCTTCTTTCTATAGTTTGTAAGTATTTGTATCTTGTGAACTTTGATTGGCTGTGTTACTTAGTTGAACATATTTTAGGATGTAAGCTTTTTTATAGTGCTCTCATCACTTAAAACCCTCAGATATATTTACCTATTGTATTATTTTGATTGATTAGGAGGTATATTATTAACTCCTTTGTATTTGATTTATGCTCACTTTCATCTCATAGGAGGTTTGTGACACTTTGAAATTTTACAAGATAATAATAATTTTCATTCTATAGATATTGCAGTCTCCAGAAGTATGTATTTTATTTTATTTTTTGTTAGCATTGTACTAATTACTCCATATCATACTCAGTCCTCCATTCCTCAGGAAACAGTGAAAAACTTAACATCATCCATGTCCATGGTATACAAATACATGTACATCAATGTCACATCTCTTCTTACTTCTCATTGTATTCTATTAGTCACCATTGTCAACAACCCCATGGAGACAAGCACTTTGTCTAGGCAGTGGTGAGTAGTTAGTCAAATTTTGTTGTCATATTCATTAATATTGGCAGCCCTTATCATCATCTTGGAACATTCCTCCTTCTTACACCAGCAAGCTGTTAAAAACCCACTTACTGTAACAGCTGGACTTTATGGAGCATCTCAAACAGCTCATAAAGTCCATGAAGCAATCTCTGAGCTCATTCCTCAATATGATAATAAGGATGTCAATAGGATGACACAACTCATTGTGAAAGCTATTTCCCAGAATTTCCTTTGTAAGCCATCAGGCTGCTTGATTGTCAATATATTTTGAAGCCTTTTAGCCAGGAGCATCAGCAAGTGAGACTGCCACTATAGTGATACAAGGCCATGAAAGATGTTAGGTGATACACATTACCAGGAATAGTATGGCCAGAAGCTGCTAGTAGTCATCAGTCTTGCTTACTAGTGACTTCCAAAGTTTTTTGTATTTCTACATTCATGCAAGCACAACCACACACATACCTATGGATAGGGCAATGTCATGAGTTCATCCTCATTTAGTCCAAGGTAGCAGTTTAGGTACTGGGTTGTCAATTCTAGGGCTATTTTGAGCAACATGTATATGAGGAGCAACACAATCATTGCAATGTCACAGTTATGATATTAGGTAGATGATAAACAAATCACTGAGTCACTGGCTGGAATAAAGGGAAGCTGAGTGATTGCCCTGATGTTAGCACATGGTGTCAATCGGGTCACTTTCAATGATGCAGAACTCTTCGTTCGCCCTTTCAGGTGGTGCAACTGTCATTGTCATGCCCTGTGGCTAGCGAGTAAATGTCTAGGGGTACACGATAGATGGAATCGAAACAATTCGAATATCGAACGCAAGAACGTCTGGGGTGAGTAGACCTATAAACAAGGCTAGTCGTGACTGTCAAGGAATCTATGTCCCAGCTAGTAATCACAATGATCGATAAACGCACTCACAAAAAATAATCTTTGATTTTACCCACCAAGCCTTGAACGACCACTGACTGGTCATCGAACAGGACGCGCTTCAAGAATTTTTTGATGTCCAGGATGGCCTGTGTGCACCCCGAGTGCTCGAGTCCGTCATGAGATCTGAAAATAAGCCCCGGCGAGGCCAGCTCTCCTTCGCGCAAGAGCGTAGAGTCCTCGAGGACGAGTAGTCCCAAGTTCTTGAGTACCACGCTCGACTTGACACCCAAGTTGGACGGTACGAGGGGATCAGCAGTGCCCTGACACACGAGTACAGGCGTCTTGGTTAAGTGGGGAGAAGCCGTCTAGTGAACGTACCAAGTCAGTATGCTCCTGTGACTTGATAAGGACCGAAAACCTTTCGAACTCCTCTTGCAGTGGAATCCAACCGCTCAACGAGATCACTCCCCCAAGCTTCCAACCTCCGTTAATCCAGCCAACAGCGATACGGTCCCGCCCTGACTGAATCCACCGACGACGACCCGTCCCACGGGTATACCAGCATCGATTTCATCTTGGATATACTTGTCGATCATGTGAGCGGACTCGAGCGGTCCGTCACGATCTTGTGGAATACCCTTGTTTCGAAAATCGAGCGTGAGAATATCGAACCAACCGGGCATCTGCATGCCAAATTGGCAGTGATCTTGCGGGTGAGTGCAGTGGGAAGTAACCATTTGACGTGGGGTAGATCGTTTTTGATCATCTCCATGGCCGGCGCCAACCCAGACCGGTATCACCGAGGCCCTGCTATGGATTAGAATGAGGCTAGGATGACGAATAAGTTGGTGCAAAACGTACATGCAAAAGATGAATGTTTCTTGGTAGGTATAACGACAGAAGTAGGAAGAATTCTAGTAGTTGCCATGAAGAACAAGAACAAGGACTCTGTCGATCATGTGTGGCTGTGTGCTTGTCAATCCCCTTTGCAGCCTGACAACGTACCCATCGATCTTTACTGCCTCCAAATTATCCACCAGGTACTCGCGATGCACCATCACCATCCTCACTGATTCTCTCTCGGAGGTGTCCTTCCCTTTGCCCTCGTTCTCGGCTTGACCTGCCAACGCCGCGTCTATATCCTTGGGATCCACGGGTGTCAAAGATACGTCGAACAAGTGACCCGGTATTCCGCTTCGTAACGCACTTGCACGTTCCTCGGGTGACGTTGGCTCGAAAAACTTGCTGCAAAAATCGAGTGCATTCTGTAACTCCCCCTCAGACAACCGTGTGCCCATGTCTGACGCGCCCTGGATAACTTGAAGTCAAAGGCGAAAGAAGGGAAAGAATGAGAGAAGGAACGTCGAACAGTGGACCACGCGTACCTGGGCGAATACAGGCAAACGCGCGCTCGAACCCGTCTTCGTCTACGTCGCGTAGTACGTCACATCTCGTTGCCTGAATTTGTTCATAGACGCTCAACACGACCATCTGGAATCTAGCAAGCGTCTTCTTGTCAGTCCCTGTTCAGTCTCATGGTTTGGCGACGGGAGCCAACTCACCTCGTATAACTCAACGTAAATCGGCGCGTGTGCCATGCAATGGCAATCACCTCAGAACAATCTCCACGAATTGATGCACAGATGGAGGCTACAGCCGAAAAGGCAGATGTCATCGCCAAATGGACTCCGGACGAGAACAATGGGTCGATGAATGCTTTAGCCTGCATCAGAACCATGGTGACTTTTCCATGACGCGACGCACCTCCTGCATCTCCAACGATCCTGAAGCCCTCCCCGGCGTATCTTACTGTCGAGTAGCTGAAGTCCGCCGCTGATCGCACTACGGTATCTGTGCCACGTCGGGGTTCAGCGTCGAAGTGCTTCGCGACCAGCGTTCCAGTACCAATCAACTGGGTCAGGTGGGGCGCCAGGCTCAACAACGCTAGATAGCGTTCGCGGAGTGTCGACGTCCCAGGGAAGATCTTGCAACGTTCCTGGTATCGCTTCTGGTTCACGACGACGCCAACGGAGGTCGTGCCGTCATGAAGCGGGATAAACCATGCCCAGCCCGAGTCATCTATATCACAACACGTGTCCATGTCAATATGAAATGACGCGTTACTCTACTTGCCTGTCAGCGTTTCAAACCACGGTGCGCCCTCGCGGTTAGTTCCTAGCCCATACGTCCCCACCCCCGTCCAGCCCCCATAGTGCGATATTTCGCAACGATTCGTTGTAGTGACAATTCTTGAGATATCGATTGGAGATCAACCCAGCTCGCCCGGAGGCGTCGACCACAAAGTCGAACGAGATCTCTTCTCTTGTCGCGTGGTCCGCGTCCGCGTCATCGGAGTAGGATCCAGGCCGCAAGCGCATCCAATGGGCGGTCACGGGGCGACCAAATGCAGCGCCGCCACTCTGATACGCTCGTAGACGCGTGCGCCAGACGCCTTGGCGTGATCGAGGAGCATCTTGTCAAAGTCGGCACGGGTCTGTAGTCCGTCAACACGCGTACATGGAGTAAAGATATATTTGGGGACCAACCACGTTCCGTGAACTATTGGTGTGTCCTAGCGCCACAAAATCTGTCTCTTGAAATTGAAATATCGTCAGGTAGACCAATGTCGCGAGCGTTGAATCAACCACATCCCTCCCGTTTGAATTGGTTCAATTTGAGCGCTGCATCTGGCTGTGGATGTCACAATGGCCCAAGTTACTACCTCGCACAAAATATATTCACCCGTACCTTGTGTTGGAATTCACTCGACCAACTTTTGCTCCGCGTCGATGAACCGAAGGTAGTGCCGTGCGGACGGGATGGGGCTCTCCCCGATGTGGTATCTGTCGTCGCTTTTGAAGGACCAGGAAAAGCCAGCGAAATGCCAGTGCAACTGTACCTAGGACACTCGGCCGCCTCGAGCAATATGATCTCGACGCCTTCTATCGCGATCGCAGATGCGGCATAACTTCCCGCTGGGCCACCGCCGACGATGAGCACCTGGGTATGCTTTGGACCAGACGGTCAAATCAAGCACAACGCAAAGAGACGGAATATGGACTTGCAGATGGGATGGACTCTGTGCTGTCCTGTGTCCATCGTTATGTACGACGTCGATGGCTCATTCAACTTTACGACGTGTTCTCCGTTAACGTCGGTTCAATGCGGATCCTGCCAAGAAGTTATGGTCGAAGAAACCAACCGAATTGCCGTAGCAAGAGCGCATTTCAAGGAAACTGACCCATATGATCAGATATGATACAAACCTCGGTGTTGGTATTATACGGCACATATCCAACGAGATTTGTTCTGGCGATATGAAAGTGGGCGTGATCGGTCTACCATTGACGGGCCTCGCGAGCGCCCAAGTGCAGTGGTCGCTCGATGTTGTTCCCCAAGTTATCGACATCAATTTCCACGTTCTCCTGTGATACCTCAACATGCATGCCTGTATTCTACCCAGCAAGTCCGATGAAATGAACACGACTCGTAGTGATCCAACCCTAGATGTCAAGAAAACTCTCAAATCGCCGATCCTGGCATCAACTCATATCAGCCGTCACACCAGCGCGTTGACGATGAGAACCTCACTGTAGGATATGCCGCTCTCTCCCTCTCACTCTCGAGCTTCAAGTTCAAGTTCATATCTATATCTGGGACCAACGGCGCACCCTGTCCACTCACATCGCCACATGCTGAGCGTCGCGGTCCCTGAGTCGATCCGAAGTGCGACCGTTCAAAATGGTTCCACACCGCGGGCGACTTGTTACGACCTACGCCCGATCCGGCGCCAGTGGGATCCTCGAGCGCCAACCGCCCATTAAGAGTCCCCAACATCCAATTGGCATACCTGTTCCGTTATACCCTCCTCGTCGCACGTACAGAAGCAAGAGAACTCACAACTTGGACATGGCATAAAATCTATCGCGCCCACCACGTGAGCAATCGCGGGTATCACGTTCGAGAGAGGAGACTCACATGGCGATATGGTACAAGGTGGTACGATACGCGAGCGCCAACACGAGCTCGATAAATACCGCTGTCGTCGTGAGCAGACCCGTTTCGAACGTCAGCCTGACAAACGAGATCAACAATGACCGCGTGCTGTCGTATCGAGGTAGGGATCTATCCTGGAAGAGCTGAAGACGGACGTGGGTCAGGTGAACGAGGGGCCAGTTGGCCACGACGTACCATCAGAAACAGGTAGACGGTGATCACAGAGTCACAGAATAGGCTTCCGAATAACCAGATCTGTGAGTACACAAGATGAGACTACCGAGCGCCAAAATGAGTTCGGGTACGCACCGGAATGTAGAACAGGGGTGGTCGACCAGCCAAAAGGTCGGGGACGAGGGCGTACTGAACTTGATTGAGCTGGTAAGAAGGACGGCAAGACGAACCGGCTTACCTTGACGCCGCCGTAAATGACCATGGTGCACTGAAGCAAAGATACCTGGGGTCTCGATGAGATGCGTCACCACCAGCTCGATACGAAAACTCACTGTCATCACCAACACTGGGGCCACTCTCGACTGTCTCGCGCTCCAGATTCGCCAGCAGAAAAATCCGTGTGTGACAGAGGATACTGCAAGAGGCTCGTCATAAGAATGTAATTCCTTGCTTTGGCTGACCTATTCCTGTGAGCGGTGCAAGCGCGATATACGACCAGAGCGGAACTGGCGTCACCACCTGTCCTCCCAACTCCTCCGCAACGATTGCAGAGAGATCGGAGCCATGGGCCGTAACGCTGATCCAACAGCCATGCAAGGCAAACACGGTGATCGCGGATTCCACCACCAAGACGAGAGCGACTGCGTGCGTGGATCGATTATGAATGAGTTACTATCCACGGCGGGATTCATGAGCAGCTCACCCAGCGTTCTCAACCAAGGGTGGTCATTAGGAAACCGAATGAAATAGACGGCTATTGGGGGAATTGAGCAGTCAGCTTCGATGAGGGGATGCAGCGGTGCTTACAACATTGGGCGGATAGGACGCCCATGAACATGAAACACATGGCATAACCGAGGACCTGAGCAACATCAGATCGATATACCTCAGGGGAATAAATCCACGCACGAATGGTCCTTCGCTGGCAAAGACAACGTTGATTCAGTTGCCTATCACAACTTGGAGTAAAACACGCACACCATCGTAGTGGTTCTGACGATATCAACAAGTGTCAGTAAAGAACAAAGAACAAATGTCAGGCGTGTAGACGTACACCATCCTTGCAAACTCGGAAACGCACGGGAAGCGTTCTTTCGTCTGGCACCCACCCATATATAGGCCGTCAAACCGTCCCAAAACGGCGGCTCTGACTGATCCATCGTGCATGGTTGCAGTCGGAATGTGTTTATCCGCCCGTCCCAGTGCAAATATCCAAACGCTCAGTGTCCGAACACACAACGCAGTGCATGGCGTCGACGACGGCTCAGGCCGTCCCCACCACTGCGTCGGACTAGCAACTGAGCGCTATTCATTATGATCGCAATTCGGCGGCCTCTGATGAAGCACGAAAATACGTGCGCACTGGAGCAGTGCATTGATCCGTTCTTTCGGACTCTTGTCACTTCCATCACATGTCGTTGTCGCCGCTTAGTCCTGTGTTGTGAGAGCATCGTCTGTGGTGCTCTGTTATCTGATACCTTACATGGCAGAAGTATTTGATAAGCCCCGAGCCCTGGGAGCTGTCGATCGTAGCCAGCCACGGACAGTCTCAGGGTAGAGAAGCTCACCGAGGATGATCGAGCAAAGACAGTGGACGGTCGTCGTCGTGGAGAAATAAAGCCCGTCGGGGATGCATGTGTGGTCCTTGTCACCAAGACGCGTCAGCCTGGCTCACTGGGACTAGAACACGACCTGATCAAGTCGATGTCAACTAATCGTAGGATGGGCACCACGCTCTGAAAAATAATCTCTGTAACACCTTCAGTCGTACGGAGCTGTGGCTAAAAAATCACGAACCACGAAAAGACCCAAGCTTCACACCCAGTGCAGATGGGACGTGTCTGAGGGCCGAGGAAATGGAAAGAGGAGACACATAGAGGCGTTCTATTGCCAGGATTAGGACGACGAATTTGCGCCGGCTGTCGACGTGAGTTAGCGGTTCAACATCACCGGATCACGAGCGACTCACTCAGGATTCTCGAACAATGTGGCAATGGGAAAGGAGTTGCATGACTAGATCCGACTACCTTAGTTGGCCATCATCCAGTCAGGGTAAAAATACGTACAACCAATGCCAAGCGCCACGACACCACGTTCGCGCATACACCATCAGAGGTAACGGTTATAATGGCCGCCAAGCGTTCGTCCTCGGCGTCCGTCGCATTATTCGTTCCCCGACTCTAGAAATAGGTGTTTTAGATGAACTTCGCGATAACCCCCACAACTTGGAGACGTTCTCACCTCTACGATGAGAGCATCAGCGTCGTCAACCTCGGTTGATCAGAGGATTGGCCGCGATCATTCTTCCCACAGGCTTGTCAATGTCTGAAGACCGAACATCCAACAACACCACGGCAGAACGAGAATAACACGGTGCACACACACAGGAATGTATTTCGGGGTGCGTTATCTGATATCACACGGCGACGGGATCAAGCTTCGAGCTGCCTGGTGGATAAGAACGAAGTCGACAACAACGTGCGCACCTTCAAGATGTCCTGTGTCGGAGGATCCCACATGACCCAAGGTTGAGGTATCGAGCACAAGGAGCAAGGCAGCATTCACGCTGGCCTGGTCGGATCGTTTCAACTTCCCAACATCACAATACCGGACCCTGTGAAATTCAAGTGTTCAGACAGCCCAAGTAACTTTGAAGCAAGGCCAGTTGACCACATCAATGTTCAGAGCGTCGGCGACAACTATATATAAAGCATTCCTATCAGAACATTGGCAAGTAACATGCAAAGAACTTGGAATGAGTGTCATGTACGGAACCCCCGACCCGTCTCCTCTTCTTGGAATTCGAAGACGCGATAAATGGGTGCTAAGACGTCCAATTTGCTCGTGACACGGCCTGACACTCGAACGGCCGCGTGAACATTTGCGCGGCCATGAGCAACATGGGGAAAAGTTGGCCGTGTCGCCGCACTAAGAAGAAAAAAAGAAATCGGTTTGGTTGGTTTTCATACGAAACAGCGTGGGAACGTTGCACTAGGGCAGGCAATAGTATGACATGGTTCTTCAGAGATAACGAATAATATACAGTGATCAAGCTGCCAGTTCCAAAATGTTCGTATTCAGTCTTCTTCCTAATCCAGACTTTGCCAGACCGACTGCCCCGACAGCTGCCGCGTCTTGGACAAACTCGACGTAGCGGAAGACGCAGCCTCGTTTCTTGAGTTCATCCAGAACGAGCTCTCTGTACGCCTCCACCCCTACCAAGCTACCCCCGAAACACAAGATGGCCTCCTCTGCCTTGACGCCCTTGGGTTTAAGCGAAACATCCTCCCCCGGCGTCAGACACAACATTGCGATCTGATCCGCGAGGGCGCCGGCGCAGTTCCGCAGTACCCTCAATGCAAACTCGTCCCCCTCCTTGAACGCGGCTTCGAACACCAACGGACTCAGTTGCGAGAGTCGTTTCTCGCGCGCAACCAGTTGATACGACGGCACGTCTGGTGCAGGTGTGCCGTGTGGCTCCGGAATATGTATCACTGGGAGTACCTCGGCCGCGTTCTCCTCCCCTGTGATCCCAAACTGTGCAAGCACCTTGTCTTTAAGCTTACTCTTGGGGATCTGCGTCATCCCCAACGAGGCACGCGCGAGATCATGCATCATCAATCGGAGCGTCTCGCGACCGACGTGGAAACCACCGCCCTCGTCACCGAGAATCCATCCCCACCCACCTGTACGTGCAAGTTCGACGGGGGAGCCGAAGACGTCTTGGGCGAAGGAGACGACACAAGAGCCCGTACCGGCTATAGCGGTCACTGCGTGCGCAATATCTGAGTGGAAACGGAGTGGGGCAGCGAGGAGATGAGTATCGTTGGCGACGGTGAGGTATGTGCCCAAAGACAGGCCAAGGAGGGGTGCAACGGCCATCCCGGCATTACGAGCTGCTGCAGGGGAGTCGACGCCAGAGATTCCGAACCACGCAGAAGCAAAGACGCCAGGTGCTACAGGCAGGGATACGGGTTCTGTAGCTGGTGGGGAGACGCACGTCTTGAGTGCGTTGGAGACTGCTGTGCGGACAGCGGCTTGGAAGTCTGCTGCAGACATGTAGGAAAAGTTGGATGGACCACCGAGAGCGCGTCCGACGATATCACCATCGTGATTGGTGATGACGGCGGAAGTCTTGGATCCACCGCAATCTACGCAGAGAAAGAAGGACATTATGGGGTCGTGGTGGTCAAGACGAAGACTGTGTTGGACTCGCAGAGCTCAGTGCCACTTCGGGGATGTGCGAGGGCCCGTCTGGCCGTGGCAGTAGCAGGCGAGAACGCGCCGAATCTGAAACCGGCGTTGCACATGGACCGTCACTGTCCAAGGGAAAGATAAGATTAGATTAGATTAGATTGCATCTATCGTGCCGAAGGAAGCCGACGGTCATCGTAGACTGGCAACGAGAGATTTGATTAATTGTAACGGATTTGAGTATTTCTTCCAAATCGTTACGGTTTTCACTCGCTTGGCAGGCCCTGGCCCTGATTGGATATAACATGTGTGGGGGTTTGTTCCCGACGACGCCGGTCGCCGGGTACAAACTCCCAGGTTGTTTCGCACCTTCGTCATGTCCGAGCTTGTAGTAAAGTCCCCCCACGAAAACGTACCTCTATTTCGCAGGTCCATCTTCACCCATATTCTCGGAATCACTCCAGACAATCCAGATTTAGTTGGTGGTTTTCCTGCTGCATCGCCCGCCTTCATCGATGCTGCCACCGGCACCGTCCTTACGCGCGGTGCACTCCGTTCCCTAGCCCTCCAGTTTGCGTGTTCACTCCATAACCTCCCTGCTCCCCTCTCACACCCTGCCTTTCCACACACTGTTCTCATATTCTCCCCCAACACTATCGTCTGGCCTGTCCTTTTACACGGTATTGCAGCTGCGGGAGTCCGTGCGACCCTCGCAAACAGTGCCTACACCGCAACCGAGTTGGCTTACCAGTACACCAACGCAGGTGCCCACCTCGTCTTTACCCACCCGACGCTCGTGCACATTGTCCAGGATGCCCTCAAGTCTGTTGGTTGCACCGAGTCTGACATCCGTGCCAGAGTCGTGGTGGTGACATCCCAATGGCTCACGGGCGTGGCCGACCCCGCAGCTACCGGCAATGAACAACTGACGCGACTGGACGCCTTCCTTGGTCGTGGCGCCCTTTCCAGCGAAGTCAGCTTCGACGACGAGCGATCAAACGAGACGTTGTACCTCTGTTACTCCTCTGGCACGACAGGTAAACCCAAAGGCGTCGAGACGACCCATTACAATCTCACCTCGCTCATCGACATAGTCAGGCCAGCGTGGCCGAAAATGATACCGTCATTACCCGGAGCTGGGAACGGTCCACAGCCAGACGTGTTTTTCGGATCGGTACCATATTATCACATTTATGGCGCAATCAAGTTGTTGCACTTCCCTCTTTCGTTAGGTACCCCGATGATCGTCATGTCAGGTTTCGATCCAGCACAGTTTTGCAAGGCTGTGGAGCGATACAGGGCGACGTTTGTCATGGTCGTGCCTCCCATGTTAGTTACTCTTGCACGCCATGATGGTATGTGTGTCTTGCGTTATTGACTGCGTATCTTCATACAATGGATTCCTGTTTGATATAATGTACTGAACCTTTGTCAACAGTCGTCGAAAAGTATGATTTGAGTTCGATACGCATTCTCTTTTCCGCTGCCGCTCCACTGGGACAAGAACTTGTAGCGACCATCAGAAAACGACTTCAAAAAGTTGGAGCCGACGTCGTTGTCACTCAGGGTATGTTCATTTTACCCACCATAGTTACCATGACTAACGATGTCCTTGTATCAGCGTATGGTCTGACAGAGACGTCCCCGACAATGGCATTTCTGCATCCGGATGATGCCAACACACACATTGGTTCCGTTGGTCGCATCATGCCAAACCTTGAGGTCCGATTGGTTCGAGAAGACGCGGGAGAGGTTAGCGTTCAACGTCCCTAATACGTATCGTTATCGTTCACTGATAGATGCACCTCGGTCGCGCTGTAGGTTATCACGGATATCGATGGTGCGGGTGAGATATGGGTCCGAGGTCCCACAGTGATGAAGGTGGATTTTCGTGCCTTCATGATGGTGATCGTTCATCTGAAGTGCACGGCTAGGGATACTTGAATAACCCCAGTGCGACTGCATCTGCGATCACACCAGACGGGTGGTTCAATACCGGAGATGTTGCAATCTGCGATGCGGAAGGATACCTCACCATTGTTGAAGGACGAAAGGAACTCATCAA